>JACEVL010000562.1:0-177500 GCA_020284085.1 Aporrectodea caliginosa
CTAAAAGTGTAAAAGTCATCCATTCACAAAACGCATACACATTGGATGAGTCATCCTTAATATGTTACCCCATCTGATCGTCTCGCAGGCTTAGGCATACCCATCATCAAATTAGCACATGCAGCTCATGCTCCAACAGTGTAATATAATTACATCAAATTTCTAGTTCATCTAAACCCAAGTCATACAGTGTTTCGATTTATTCAATAACTTGTGATAATCCGTTCATAAGATGAATTGTAATCATACTGCGGTGTGTCAGTTTGAAATAATAAACGAAGATTATGATATTTGTAATTGTGTCTTATAGTCAGCAATTCGTTTACTAAAGGCTTATGGCGTTCTTGGAAATTGAACGTAGGCCCTGTTTTCTAGTTTTTATATTAATTCTAATTCTAATTTCAATTAATGTCTGGTTTGCTTGTATTGTCTGCAGTCAAACTCAAACACGACTCAAACTACATCATAACAATGAGTGACAGCTGATTCCTATCAGCGCTGAAATAATAAAGCAATTTGTTCAGATGACAGCTTAATATGCTAGAAATACAGTGTGGAAATTCTAACTATTTCAAAAGTTCGTTCTCCCATTTGACCCCCTCATCAACTTTTGGATCCGTCACTGGCGCCGACCACGCCGCGCCGCGCCGCCGCCGCCGCCGATTTTTTTGGGTCGGCGGCGCGCCGCCGCCGACCAAAAATGACCTGCGCGCCGCCGCCGACACTATGAAGTCGGCGCAGAGCTCTAACCGCAACGGTAGCCAGACGCCAGTAGTCTACAGTTTCTTTCCAGATGTTTCGCCTGGCTATAAGATAGTAGAGTCGCCGAATAACCTGGTATACCTGCCTGTGGCACCAGCTGGTCATGTACAGCGCATGAGAGTGTGGTTGACAGATCAGAACGGTGAACGATTAAACCTTCGTGGTGAAACGATAACTATAAGATTTCATATACGAGGCGTATAAATATAAGATTTCATATACGAGGCGTATAACTATAAGATTAAGGCATGTATGTCTTTGGAGTTAGATCTAAACGGCGTCGGGTTATGGGTGGTGGGCTTTTCGACTGGATACCCAAAATTGCTAGCGCTTTTGGTCGGGTTGGTAATTTTATCTCAAGAAATAAGGACACAATCACAAATGTTGCAAATGTGGCTGGTAGTGTGGCTAAGGCTGGTGCAACAACCGCATCTGCAGTCAGAAATATTGTTGATGCAGTAAAGGCAAGACGCGCTGCCGCTGCCGCCGCTGCACAACCTGTCGCCGCTGCGGTACAACCCGCTGCTGCACTTCCGATACCTCTTGAAAAGGCACTCAGTGAAAAGAGCATTGAATTTTTAAAGCAACTTGCAGCCAATCAACCGGTTCATCCAGCAACTGATATAAATAGCCTTATTGCTGGGTCTGGCTTCAAAACTCTACAAGCAGTAAATCGCCGAGGAAAAGGCCTGTTTAGCGAAATGTTGGACATCGGAGCGGCGATGTCTGACGATAATAGCATCGAATCTTACGAATTCCGCGAGTACGAATCACAAAATCCAGCCGCCATTAATAACGGTCAGGCCATACAGATAGACATTCAAAACCAAGACATTTTCACTCAACCTTCCAAGAGCTACCTTCTTGTCGAAGGCAGGCTTGCATCAACTACTAATGTGGCCTATGCTGCAGACACAATGGTGGTACTAATCAACAATGCTATCCCTTACATGTTCTCTCAGATCCGATACCAGGTTAACAATACCGAGATCGAGAACATCGCATCTCCAGGAGTAGTATGCATTTTACCAATTTGGGGGCAGGGCCTATAAGACTCTATTTACCCTATAAACCCTTAGTCCGACCAACGTCAATAAGACACCATTTTACCCTATAAACCCTTAGTCCAACCCCTCCTGGAAGGCCCTATAACCCAAAACGGTGACCTCCCCCGCAATTTCCCAATAGGGCAGGGCCTATAAGACTCTATTTGGCCTATGAGCCCTTAGTCCAACCCCTCCTGGAAGGCCCTATAACTCAAACGGCGACCTTCCAGGTAATTGTTTCCTGTGCTCAAGCATAATTTTTTTGAAAAAATCAATCAATTAAAGAAAAGAAAATGTTATGGTATTGTGATAAAATATTACAAAGATTTCAGAAAGATGGAGCAGCAGCAACAAGAGTTGGAAGAGCATGAAAAGCTTCTTGATTTTGCATTAGTTGGAAAACATGATGAGTTTGAGTTGTATGATGCGATGAATCGGGACGAGAAGGTATTATTTCTTAATGCTTGGACGCCGCCAGGACCTGAGATGACGGAGGAAGAATGGCAGGCATTCGAAGATAAGTTAATGCTGGAGGCTCAGAAAGACGATTTCGATTTCGAATACTAAGCGGAGTTAGCTCGATATACATTCACTTGGATGTTAGAGCCCTTAGTAGAAAAAAGAAAAAAGTAAAAAAAATGGCCTGAGCGCTGATAGTTTTCATAGAATTTGAGCTGTAGGAGTTAGTGGCTTTGAATTTGTAACGACAAGTTGCTTTCTAAAGCTCCGCTCACTTTTTTCGCGACCTTTTAAGATCAGATTTATGTCGTATTTGCGTCTACTGCAGGCCTAATATTTGCAAAGTTGCGGTAATTTTTACTTTCGCATCTCTTATTATTCATGCAATGTAAAATACCGTTTGGTTTTCAAACTTAACAATAGACCTACACGAAATGATGCCGCTGGCACTAATAGAGTATCAATTTTTCAGATCTGTAATTTTAGCAGGCCTTATAAACCCTTAGTCCAACCCCTTTCAACCCAAACTGTGGCTACACAGACAATTTTCTAATGGTACAATACAGTGCCAAACAACAGTCCAGGGTTTCGGGGCAAACTAGTACAGAATAAGCAGTCTATTTTGCTCGAGCGCAGTTCTGTGGTAGATAAATTATCAATTCGTTCGAGGAAGTCGTATCGTACCAGTGTAACTAAATAAGAAATCCATGCTATATAATAAATCACGCTCCGATGCACAGGCCGCACAAGCCCCACTGCATAAGACACACACCGTATTTGCGTTAGCAGCCTAATATTTGCGCCAGTTGCACACATCTGCCCCGCTGCATACACAGAGGCAAAGTAAAATACCGTTTGGTTTGTACGCTTAACACACATCCGCATTGCGTCAGCCTTAGCCATATTATGTAATATTGTTTTGTTCGTGTCAAAGGTAAGAAATCGCTTAATTTTACTAATTTTGGCTATCATTCTAGTTTTTGATACTGATTTTGCATGTGTCTTCAAAAAATAGTTGTTTCTCATAACTGTTTAAAAACAATTTTCACCGAAGATGTGATGACCTACTTTGTTGCTAATTGATAGAACGTTGAAAAAGCGTTAGTTAGCCATTTTGTTTCAGCCAACCATAAAGACCGCAGTTTTTTCGACGCTTTTAAAGTAGTGATCGTAGGCTATAATTTTATATGTTTTTTCAGAATGGTTTAGCATTAGAGAAATGTGTGTTTTCTGTATGTTTTTTAAAAAACAATTTACGACCAGCGAAGATCTGACCTTTGTTGCTAACTGTTAGAACTCGTTTAGCGATGAAAAATAAAAATCAAGATTATTATACGATTATACTAGAGACACTGCTCTTCTCTCTCCATCCATTCATGCATTCATTCATGCATCCATCCATCCATCCCATTCTTTCAGTCGTCCATTCAGTGGTTCACTCATTCAATCAGTCACTCATTCAACCATTCATTCGTCCATTCATTCATTTATTTAATTCATTCAATCAGTCACTCCTCCAACCATTCATTCATCCATTCATTCAGTCGTTCATTCGTTCATTTATTTCATTCACTCATTCATTCATTCATTCAGTCGTTCATTCATCTATTAATTCATTCATTCAGTCAATCAGTAAATCATTGTCAATCATTCATTCATTCCCTTATAGGCCTACTATTTATCTTAGTTGTACAAAGTGTTTAATAACTATGACTAAAACCATGGATTTTTGTGTTTATTTTCCAGCACAATTATCAATTTGGATTCAACAGAATACCGTGTCATCATTTTATTGCATCTGTTTTAATACTTAAACGAGGCTGAAATTATATTTTTATTACTGATTACTACTTAAAAGTGGGCAAAATAATCCCACTTAATGTATAGCCAAGTTCAGCAGTCTACTGAATTGGGGCACTTTGATTGTGTATTTTTTACCTATAAATACTAGCTTGTTTAATAACTTTTTGTTGTTTTTAAATCATTGTCAATCAAATGCATGAACATTGCTAAATTCTAGTACTAACTTGTTCTTTAAAAATGTTTTTTCTGTCTTTATTTGTCTGTCTCTTAGTCTGTCGGTCAGTCACTTTGTAGACTCAAAAATACGTTTGGAAATAATAACGATTTATAGGCCTTCATCGTCGAATGGATAAATTTATAAATATTTAATTTGTATAGCATCTGTTAAACGGAACTACTTGAAGGCTGACACGATATATGTTTTAAAATGCTGCTATGGTTTTGTACGCTGCATCACAGGCCTTTAAATCATTTGTCTACAGCACATTCTGTAGGTTTCACGTTGAGATACTTTGGTATGTATGGAATGCAGCTGCAGGCATCAGAAAGCCGTACTGCCATTCGTCTGCAGCACATTCTGTAGGTTTCTCACAGAGATACATTGGAATTCGTGGAATGCACTATGCAAGTTTCAGACTAAATCATTCGTCTACAGCACACATTCTATAAGTATCTCGCAAAGAAACATTGGAATTCGTGGTCTGCAATACACTGTGCATCATCACAGAAGTATACTATAGGCAAAAACTAGTACGAAATTTATCTATTTACCAAGGTAGGTCTCATATCTCAAGGCGACCTTCCAGGATATTTCCTAATAACACTCTACAGTTTGAGGGCCCACCCGAGCAGCCTCCCACGAGGTTGGGCTCAAGCATAATTTTTTTGTTGAAAAAATCGATCAATTGAAGACATGAATACTTAAACGTATACAAAGTTTACAATGTTTGGACAAAACGAATGTAAGTGGCTAGTACTCGGTAAAACAACTCTCTGCTCTCGTAGATGTATTGGAAAGTATTGTTTTGCTCATTTAGCAAAACTTCGCAATGGTGGTGGAACGAGCACCATGTTCTGAGTGTGGGAAGGGCGTAAAGACGTTAATATCTCTGTGTGAACGGTGTGGATATTATAATGCCAAGTTAAGACAGCGCCGCGGTGGGCTCCGTCGTGACTTTAGACAAGAGTGGGAGTTTGCTGTCGTCGATTTCCGTGGAATAGTCATGTTGAAAAGGCAAGATGGGTGTACGCCAAAGTCAAAGAATTTCGTGCTGAATGGAGGCGTTTAGCATCAATATTGATCGATGACGAGGAGAAAATTACACTCGATTAACACACTTTGAATAATGTGTAAAAAATAATCATTTGAACAATTGTCATCTATATCATATTAGCAAGAACAATGTATGGACAAAACGAATGTAAATGGCAGGTTACTGGAAGATTAACGCTATGTGGTCGACGTTGTATCGGCGACTATTGTTTTTGTCACCTAGCACGTCTCCGAAAGGGCAATGGAACTAGACCATGCAGTGAGTGCGGGAAGGGTGTGAAAACGTCTTTGGCTTTATGCTATGGATGTGGTTATAATACAGAGTTCGTGCGGAGGAGACGAGCTGCGATTAAAGTTTTTAAAGAGGAGTGGACAAGGCTGTCATCGATAAGTTTTTGATTTAAAAAAACACCCTTTTGAACAAATGTCATTGTTAGATTATTAGACCTATTAAGAGCTGCGATTGAAGTTTTTAAAGAGGAGTGGACAAGGCTGTCATCGATAAGTTTTTTAAATAAAAAAACACCCTTTTGAACAAATGTCAATATTAGATTATTATCACAAATAAACTTCCATTTATGGCATCACCACGTAAGGATGACCCCCTGAAGCAGAATGGTAGGCCACCGCCTATTTTATTGCAGAAAGAGTTAGCCAACAAGTTTTTGAGAGATTACCGCACGGTGGTACCTCTTGATCATGGATTAGAGAGCGATCCACTATCATTCTTTAGTGCAATGGAATCTAACATTGAGACCCTTATAAATCAAGACCTGACTAGACATGATGGTATAAAATACTCAGCAATGCTAACAGTTGAATTTGAAAAATTAGGACTCAAAACAGAAAACACCATTAAAACAACCGCTTATTTCAGGACAAAAGCAAATGAAGTTCTCAATGCAGGTGAAACTTGTAAGTCCGTGCAGGCAACAAAAGCCAAAATTCTAAAACATCTAGAGGGGTTTACCAGAGAGGGGTCAGGTTGGAGGGTGAAGCGAGTTGTGGCGCTAGACATTGGTACCGCGAGATATAAACCATTTCGAGGTAAGAGCTACTTTCCAACGCCTAAATACCTACCTCCTCGCACAGTCATAAATGTGAAGAATGAGGACAACCGCTGCTTTGAGTGGGCAATCCTTAGCGCCTTATATCCAGTTGATCATGGACAAAATCCTGACAGAACGGCTAAATATCGCAACCATCTGAATGAGCTTAACTTCGATAAGATAGAATTTCCAGTGAAAGTTACAGATATCGATAAGTTCGAGCGGCGGAACCTAAACATATCGGTAAGTGTGTTTGGGTGGAACAAGGGGTTGTTTCCGATTCGTGTATCAAACCAGAACAGAATCCACAATGTTGACCTTCTACTACTATTCAAAGAAGAAAATCAGCACTATGTTTGGATCAAGGATTTGGCCCGCATGTTGAATAAAAATAGTGAAGACGGACACAGGGGCCACCCATGTCGCCGTTGTCTCCATATCTACTCTAGGCAAGAATTGCTAGATTCTCACATCAAGGATTGTCTCGGTATTAGCGAGAAACCACAGAAAATTGTGATGCCTGAGGAAGACAAAAATATTCTGAAATTTCGGAATTACGGCAAACAGATGCGAGTCCCATACATCATTTATGCCGACTTTGAAGCGCTAAATGTCCCAGTCAAAAATGAAGACCTCGAAGAGACTAATACAAGATTAATCGCTGAACAGAAACCATGCAGCTTCTGCTATATAGTAGTCCGAAGCGATGGACAGTCCAAGGAACCTGTGCTCTATCGTGGTGATAATGCGATCGCCCGACTTGTCAGCGGAAAACGGCGGCGAAACCCGAACGATGAAATTACATGTAGGTCGGGAATTAATCCGTCTGTATGCAAAGGGCTTTTACTTATATTTATTTGAGCGCCTCTTATGAGTCTCTTAAAGTGGCGCTATATAAATGTGTAGGCCTAATTACTATTACCATTTATTTAACGCCTTTTGTGTGACTCAGCTCCCCGGTCCTGACACAACGGTACAAAGGTCCTATTATTTTGACAATTTTCTTCTGAAAAAAAGATGGAAAAGCAAAAAAAAGTCATCAGAAAGTTTCAAAGTAATAAACATGGTTTTTCTCCAAATCTCGAGACAAAAAAATTTGCATGGCTTTCCGGTAAGAGCCCCCGGATGTCTTAACCCGGCCCTTGGCTTAGGCCCCTGAAAGTCTTAATCCGGCCCTGGGGGTAGGTCTTCGCCCGAAAGACTCGCAGCCCATGTAATTGTTGAACGACGTTGTGTAACTATAGTTGCTGTTTGTGGCATCATATTCTTGTAAGTAATCTAGATTCAAATGGCTATAGAACGGATCGCTTGGTCCGTGAGAAACTAGATCAGTGGTTCTTAACCTTTTCAAGGGAGCCGAACCCCAAGAGAAATCCATGACCACTCACCGAACCCCTCAAGTTTGAACAATAATTTTTTAACTAATGGGAACAAAAGGAAATAAAAAATTGTACCAAAATGTGATACAATATTAATACATTCAATACATTCAATACATGAACTACTAACAGTTAACTATTTTATTAAATAAAAGTCGAAAAATAAAAATAAAATAGCAAATGATTTTTCACTCACTCACTGACCCTGAATATGTATATATTTCAGAGGACCTCTTCCGAACCCCTGGCACTGGCTCACCGAACCCCAGGGGTTCGGTCGAACACTGGTTAAGAAACACTGAACTAGATAGATGACGCTTGACGAAGAAGGCCTACCTTCATTCTTTTCTTCCTTTATCCGATATTCATTCTTTCCTTCCTTACCGCGGATCCTTCTCCAGACCTTCTTTCCATCCTTCTGCCAGTCATTCCGTCCTTATGTCAGTATGTCCTTCCTCCCCTCCATTCTTCTTTACTTCTGCCAGCCATTCCTTTCATCATTTTTTAACAGTTATTCCTACTGAGTTGTGATATTGTCATGACAGATGGTAGTTCATCAGCATGCAGTTGCTTCTGCACTTGTGCCATTGGCCAAAGTGGATGCTGTGGACACATCATTGGTCTGCTGTTTCAGCTTGCACAATATACGATGCTGAAATTCACGAAAGTGCCTGCTGTCGTATCATGCACTTCGTTGCTTCAACAATGGCATAAGCCTAGGGGCAGCAAGGTCAAAGCCATCCGGACAGATGATATGGAATTGGCATCATCATCACAAGGAAAAGAGAAAGAAAGGCCAGTTCGAACCACGTTATACAATCCGATTGCGAACTGCCAATTGCCGAATTTCGACAATTTCTTGAGTGCTTTAGAAGAAGTCAATCCAAACTGTCAGTGGTTGACTATGCCTCCCGACACATCTGATGTTGTTACCTCAAAGTTTGGGTCTGTTCCGAAAGGTTCCATTTTATCTTATCAGCAGATGCCAGAAGAGTCCTATCTTTTGAAATATCCAGGAGTGGAATTTCCTGAATTGCCTATTCAAAATCTTCTCGTTCCGATGCGAGCTACCTTGAAACAGGAACAAAGTAACCGAATCGAGGCAGTGACAATTACACCAGAAGAGTCTGTGATGTTTGAGAAAGAGACCCGATCACAAAGTGATAGTAGTCTTTGGCATAAATTACGTGAGAATCGCCTCACCGCATCAAGGATTGGGCAGATATGCAAAAGACGCAAAGGTTTGAAAGATTCCAGAAATATTTTATATCTTCAATATTTACAAATTATTTATTCACTTACTTGAAATAAAAATGTGTTTGTATCAATTATTAAGTAATATTCAATTAATTCCTTAAAATAGAAGCACCATAGTTATATTTCTTCATGTAGTATCGTACATATATTGCAGCAATTTTCTAATAAACGCTATCAATTAAACTAATTTAAACTAGTTCAGTTAAAGTACAATTAACAGAACTGTCAGTGATATAAAGGTGATGAGACAGAGAGGGATTCACATACATTGATGCTTCTGAAAGTTGATTTTTCTGTTATGAAATTGTTACATTGATGTTATGTGTAGCACTTAATTTAGTTTTTGTAGCGTATGAGACGCTAGTAGGCCAATTAAAGAAAAAACACATGCAACGACTGCCATGAAGGAAGGACTGTTGAGAGAACCGATAGCTGCAGAGGCCTATGCAAAGGTAAGTGCCTACTTCAAAAAGTATTCTCTATTCAGTTATTAATTCTGCTGAGGTTTCAGATATGCCTTTGGTCGATGTCATCTCAGATGCATTTAAACAGACTTGTGATCTCGAGACCTAAGGTCTCAAACTGAAGTTCACTCGAAACCTGAAGGTAAGGTCTTGGTCTCGAGATCTGGTGCCAAAGGTCTTAGTCTTGGTTCTCCAGATCAGGTGGCTGAGGTCTTGGTCTCGAGACCTCCGGTCAAGTTCTAAGACCGACAAAGACCAGTCATTTCTTATAAATATAATGCCTCGCATTGCCTAGTGATGGGCTGCTAATGAGTGAAATATCCGCAAATGTAGGCCCGCATATACACTGTGTCCGGATAAAAAGGGACCCCTTTTGTTATCATGAAAATAAACTAGTAAATATTCATCGATTTTTAAAATTCCAAGACCATTTTAATCCTGAGATAATTTGCTAAATACTGGATAAAGTATAAAAGTTTTCGTTATTTAATAATGACGTCATAATGACGTCATTTTCATCAAAATTCAAGTGTCAAGGACGGCACAAAAAATCATCTAAAATTTTCAATATTATTTTAAACTGTCATTCATCAATTATACATTTTAGTTTAATTTAATTTTTACATTTGAATAATATTAGACTACAAGGCGTGCTCAAAGTGTCCACCTTCTGCCTCAACACAAGCTTCAAGACGAGCGCGCCACAGGCAGCAGCGATAACCAGCTGATCAAATTCATCCCATGCATTAACAATACGCGCACGGAGTTCTTCAATGTCTCTGATCTTTGTCCTGTAAACCTTCTATTGCATTAGTCCCCAAATCTTGTAATCAACGGGATTAAAGTTCGGGCTGTTTGGCAGTCAAAGATTAGGAGGCATGAAATCCAGAGTCTCCTTTGTCTGCAGTTCAACAGTTTCACGAGCTCAGTGAGCTGGAGCGCCATCTTGTTGGAATGTGTAATAATCCGAATATACCCTGGATATCAAACAACAATTTTTCCGACAGCAAACAATCACGGGGAAAAGTTCCACTTATTTTCCCGCCTGGTTCTGTTAAATTCTGATTTCCGTTTTACGACGATCCGATCATCCGCAGCAACAATTTTTTGTCATACTTAAATTTTGATGCAAGTGACGTCATTATGACGTAATTATTTGATGACAGGAAATTTTACATTTTAACCATGTTAGCAAATTATCTCAGGATTAAAATGGTTTTGGAATTTTAAAAATCGATGAATATTTACTAGTTTATTTTCATGATAACAAAAGGGGTCCCTTTTTATCCGGACACAGTGTATAATGCAATACTTGCGTTAATAACTGTTCGTATGAAGGGACACAAAACAATATTAAATTGTCAATGAGCAATTACTAACTTTCCGCTTCCTTTTCTTTCTATTTGTCAGGCATGAGTTAATTTGGTCAGTTGTTTGGAAGAATTTTGTAGTGTAGGAACATTTCTTAAGGCAAATGTTCATTGTAACTTTGATATATCATATTATGTTTCTCATTTACACAGGCTATGAACGATGAGGTCAATCTGTACCCATGTGGTATTGTGGTGAGCCCCTATGTTCCGTGGATCGCTGCAAGTCCAGATCGGAAGGTCTATTGTCCAGGCCGCCAACCTTCTTTTGGTCTTTTGGAAATAAAATGTCCTCAGAATGACAAACTTCATGAAGTAGCATGTCTTAAACTACACGACGGTTCTTTGCAGCTGAACAGAGGACATGATTACTATTATCAGATCCAGTGCCAACTTGCTGTAACTGGTCTCTCATGGTGCGATTTATTTGTGTAATTAAGCAATGGACTACATCATATGGAGACAGTTTTTTTCGAAGAACGTTTTTGGAATAACAATCAATGTAAAGTTGACGACTTTTATTTAACACATTTCAAATGAAAATTCACTATCATGTAAATCATTTCAGTGCATTGCATATTATTTCCTTTGCGCTCAGACCAATAACTGAGTGACTCACAATAAATGTCTTATTACATTCTTTAAGTAATGGAAAACCGGTGTAACGTCCTTAACAGCTGCTTTTATGATGTTCACAAATGTTTCATATTCGATATTATACTTTCATGAAATTATAAACAATGTGCACACACCTTCTCAATAAGGCAACCAAAACAACATAAAATTTTAAATCTCCATATCCCGAGAAAGCCAAAGATATCAATGGAAACTTCATTAACATATTTCCTGATCTGGAATGTCATGTATTGACTACATAAACAAGTTATCTGTAGACTCACCATCATCAATTTTCGTTCAATGAGAACAAACAGCTGACAAAAACTCAACTGAGTTTACACAATAAATCGACATTAGTTATAAGATTCATAGACGGCTTTCATACATAATAAGGCTGCAACACAAATAAGTTTGGCAATAGGAAATACATGCACTAACATTTTCCAAATGTAAACATCACGTTAAAACAGTTTGGAACGGAAATTGGTAAGAAGGCAACAAACGGCCCAAATCTGATTTATTGACCCAATCATACTCAATGGAATTATTCCCTGAAGAATTCGATTTTCTTTTATTCTCCTAATTGCACGTTCCACATGCACCCGGCTCGCAGTGATCGCGTCATTGTCTGCAACCTTGGTACTGTCAAACTGAACACGAGCCGATAAGAAATGTGGAATAACAAGACCAACATTTTTCTCAGCTAATAGCTTGGCTATTGTAAAGCCTTTATCGGCCATTACACTGTCACCAGGCTCAAGCAAATTCAACATTCCAGAATTTCTCGTAATTTCAACATCACTGATGCAACCAGAAAACAAACTAGACACAAATGTGACAGAACCATGTGGTGAGATACCAATCAAACCCTTAAATGTAGTGTGGTTTTTGTAGGATGAGAATAGTTGGGTATTGCTAACAAGGGAAGAAGGCTTCTGTGTAAATATCTCAGTGCAATCTATGATGACCCTTACACTGGGAAATTTCTCCTTCATGACTGATGGCATGAATTTATCAATTGATGCTCGAGATGGCCATATGTTAATGGATCCAAGCACAATGTACAATAGGTTCAACCACGCCAAAAATATCCTACTAACTGTGGGAGCTGAAATATCAAAACGATCTGCCAAATCTTCGACAAGCAATCCTGAATGAATTCGACACAAAACCAAAAAGAACTCATCTATCAAAGGCAAGGCTCGCTGTGCACCATGTGCTACATTTGTCACTGTCTTTGTGTATGGATAAGCCATCTGTCGTGCAACAGGTACCAACCACTCGAAAACAGCAACAAGAAAAGCATAATTTTTGAAACCCGCATAGAATTTCAGTTTCTCTGGATCCGTTGAATATCTTTCTAATCCAAATTTCTGGATTTTAAGCTTATTGCTTAATTGAGAAACTTGTTGTTGTGCTTTTCTCAACATCTGCAGAAGTTCGAAGGCTGTAGGCAGTTCTGGGCCATATTGAAGGGGCGTTGAATTCAGTTGCACTGCAGTTTCCACTTCAGAATTGTGTTCACTACATATAAAAAATTAATTCAAGTATTTACTTAATATACTATCACAATAAGTATAGCATCGTATCCAGACATCTATATACCGCCTCTCACAACAGAAACCAAACAGAGGCGCTCTTCAGTGCATTCCAGGTCCCTGAAAAACGTAAGACTTAAAAACGAGAGAGATGAAGAAAGAGGAAGAGAAAGAACAGAGGAGCAAAGAGTAGGGAGACGATTACAAAAATTAGGGCCAACACATGCAAAGTAATTAAGTAATAAGAAGGTTGTGTTTTGAAATATGGTGATTACTGATTTATGTGCCACTTGATAGTACGTAATGCAATAAAGTAGTCATAAAGTTCATAAACACAACATTTTGCTGATAACAAGTTCATTTCTATAATGTTATCTTGCCTGCCAATTGATCGTTCATCACCAGTCAAAGTAGCTGATGAATCCAATTGAACATCGGGAGTGGATGCACGTAATCGTTTGAGTAATCGCCGTTGCTTTCCTTCTGCAGTCCAATTAAACAAAGTTGGTACGGCTTCTGGTGTAAGGAATCGGCGTCGTTTACCAAGAAAGAGTTTCTTCCAAAAGAAACTATCCAGAGTGAAATGGTCTGAACAAATTACGGTCCGTGGATTAACCTACAAAAATGACAATAGTTTCCACATGAAAATCGGAGTTTACGCCACTAATTTTTATTACCATTATAAGGACTTTCATTAATCACTCGTTGTAGCACCTCTCCTGTACCTATGGGCCCTGAAGCATACAGACTATACAATAACAACATTCAACACAAGCTGTACAGTGTATTATAACTATTACCTTGAAATGTTTTCCTTCATCGCGTCTTATTTTCACTATCCATTCCTTTTTCAAGTTCTTATCTCTTGGAAAATAATGAAATGTTAACAAATGATCACATTTCTTAACAATTCTATGACTATTTGAACACAGCGGAACGCAACAGTTCACCATCTTGGTTGATGTTTACATCAGTTGTGGTGTCGGCCTCGTTCTGAGTTATCTCATGAATATTCCGTGAGAAACGTGAATATGGTTCAATTGCATAACATGTAAATGTACAGCGCAGTGCGTTTGTCAGGCGTAGTTGTATAACCTTAACCCAACCGCGTTATCACCGCTAATTACCTATAGCGTTCAACGCTCTCAATATGCAGTTGACCTGACCTCACCGAACTGACGTCACTATTACGTCGTGACTACTAATAAGCCAATCCGACACCAAAAATTGCAAATGGCTGCCATGTAAGTTCAATTTGATTTCAATCTCAAACTTAATGTAAGCTCGTGTCTATTTATCTGTCTAATTCTATCCCGGACGAAATGCCACCACCATACAGTCAGCCCCTGCATACCAGACGGGCCTATCCGAGATAGGTCGTTTTGGCCCGAATGGAATTATTACTTTTCAGTTTGGCCCGTATGGTTTTTATGCCACACAGCACATATACTGCGAATCACTGGCCCCTTTGGCCCAAATGTTCCGACCATCGATTACTATGAAACCCAGCAATAAGCCTGAAAATGATCAAATTTGCAGTTAGCCTAGGTCCTTTTGGCTCCAAGCAGGCGAAGTCTGGTTCAGACTGGATTAGAGAAGGTGAAGGAATCCCCAGTGGAAGGAGAGCAAAATCACTCCAATTCCTAAGACGCCAAACCCTGACTCCGAGGCCGATTTCCGCCCAATATCCATTACGTCCGTATTATGTAAAATTCTGGAAAAATTCGTGGTGCATAAATATTACTATCCAATTCTGACCGATCCTGATGAAAACTACATATATTCAGACCAATTTGCCTTCAGACCATCCGGGTCCACTTCTGCAGCGCTGATAGCTTTAACCCACCATTTACTAGAATCAGTTAAATGTGAGTCATACATGTATGTCCTCTTGGTGTCTTTAGATTTTTCGAAGGCTTTCGACACAGTAAGGCACAATAGCCTGGCGATGCAGTTAGCCTCTATGCCTATACCTGATTTTGTTTATAATTGGGTTCTTGCTCTGCTACAAAATCGAGTGCATTGTACAAAGTTCTGTGGCATAATCTCCTCATTTAAGCGCATTAATGCAAGCATCATAAAAGGGTCTGGTCTTGGGCGTGTTAATTTTCTTTCCTTAATTTCGAGATTAAAACTACTATATGCAGGCAATAGAATTTTCAAATATGCAGACGACTGCTGTCTGGTGATTCCTGCATCAAATATTGACACTACCGATGCAGAACTTAAACACATAGCAGAGTGGGCTAGAAATTGCAACCTGCGACTTAATCATAGCAAGTCATGTGAGATCATAATTAGGCGTCCCCGTTCCAAAACTTCTGACTCTCCTCCCCCATAGCAGGGATCGAACGGGTTGAAGTAGTTAAAGTTCTTGGCGTCCTTCTTTCCGATAGATTGGGTTTCTCAATGCACATTGATAATATTGTCTGCAAAGCAAAGCAATCCTTTTATGCACTTCGCGTCCTTGTGGCTCATGGTTTGACAGGCAATCGACTCCACGATGTTGTACGTTCCACCACAGTAGCACGAATGCTGTATTCATCTCCTGCATGGTGGGGTTTTGCAAATGAGGGTGAGAGGGGTCGTTTGTGTGCTATTATTAGAAAGCTCATACGACAGGGATTTTTACCATCCAATACCCCTACATTTGACATGTTATGTTCCAAGGCAGATGAAACCCTCTTTGCTGCTATCCTCAATGACTCCGGACATGTCCTACATCATCTACTCCCGCCAGAACGGGTCAGACTTCGCTCTCATAATCTTGAGATACCGCGCTGTGATTTGTTGACTGGAAGGGGTTTATCACTAGGATGTTGTATACTGTAGATGAGTCATTTATTTATAATAGTTTTTTTAGTAATTTTGCTCGTCTTTTAATTTACTTCTTTAATTGCTTATTATTACTTCGATGTATTATAATAATTGTTTTATGCTGTATGTCCCATTGTGCGTTTGCAAGTGGTGTAATAAAGAAAATACTTACTTACTTACTTATACGCCAACGATCATTAGCCCCTAGTCTCACTGGCTCATTTTTATTTACAAATGTATAGCTTAAAAAGAAAGTGATTGTATGCATAGATATACATGTTATGTATGCATGTATACTATGTATGTTATTTTGTGTAACTATGTATGTATACGTTCTGTATGTGTAGGCTGTGCATGTATATGCATGCATGTATATAATGTGTATGTGCGTACCTGTATGTTCTGTTGTCATCTGTATGGTTTGTAGGCTATGTTGTTTTTATGTGGGTCATTAAGTTTGGTTTATTTATCTTACTAGCAGTTTTTACCCGGCGTTCGCCCGGGTTTTTCCCAGACGTAATATGTAACGGCTGCAAATAAAGGCTATTTACTTACTTACTATATTTGATGATAGGCCTATATCTGAGCGGAAACGACATTTAGAGGTGAAAGTAGTTGCTTTGCCCGTGTACTGCACGGGTTATCTCCACGCTACCTTAGGCTATATAGGCTTATTATTTATTCCCCGGGCTAAATAATTATAATAGACTAAGCTCGGTCGTTTTTCTATAGCCTATTTTCTATTATCGACGTAGGCTATTATTTGTTCCCCGGGCTAAATATAATAGACGAAGTTCGGCCGTTATTGCGATTGTAATTTTTCGGAGCGACCCGCGTATTTTAACGAAAGCGCCTGATTTGAAAATTAAGTATGCGTGACGTAAGATTACATAATTAGCATGCGTGACGTGGACAAATGGCCATAGGCCTACCATGGCCTGTATAATTAAAATAAACTCGTCGAAACAGTTGGAAATAATGTAAAATGTCCATATATCGGCGTTTAAATAAAATTGCGAACTGAAAATAGTCGCGTTGACCTAGAAGTTGCGTAAAAATGTTTTGTAAATTTTTTCAAATCGCTAAACCGTTCCGTTTCGGAGCCTTTAGCCGGACACGCAAACATACATACGGAAGGACATCGTAAACAGACTAAGACTTATAGTAATAGATATCAAAATATTATGCTAAACTTTGCTCGCAGGCTGCTATAAGGCATGGTTAATTGGCAGATTAATAAGAATTAATAATGCTGTTTGTGCAGATTCCAAGTAAACTCTCGATCCAGTTCATCGGTTCTTAATTCCGACCTCAGTCCATCCGTGTCCGTACACATATAACAGTCCATCCATTTCCGAAAACAGTATCTCCTAAAACATGGCTACCTACAACAACGAGCATGACATAATCTACTGGCAACAAGTGGCACCTGGTCGTCTCATCGTCTTCTTCCTCCTCTTCTTCCTCATCGGCGAAGGTCTCCGCCAGTTCGCGAGAAGCAGCGTCATAAGAAGGCATCAGCCTGTGGTGCTTGATCTTGCGGCGACCTTGACACTGTACGGGTGCACCATTGGCTGCAACTACGTTCATCGCATCTACGGCCCCCTTGCCTACCTGATCGTGACAGCTGCAGTCGGCATATGTCACGCTGCCATTCTCTCCCCGGGAGTCACCGGAAATCTGATTGCACATATTTCTTCCGACATACCACTCCAACCTTTCCTCCTGCGCTTGGCAGTGCACGCGGCCGGAGGACTTGTTAGTCACGCCCTGGCTACAATACTGTGGGCGTCTTTGATGGCTGACCTCATCGGCGAGGGCCTTGGATACCAGATGAACTGCCTGGGTTATGAGGGCCATGATCATTCGGTACACGTAGCGATTGTTCTTGGGATGGAATTCATAGGAGCGCTGGTCGCCAGTTTCCTAATGCTGAAAAGCGGTCAACTCTCCATTGGAGTCTACGAAACAACTGCAAAGGTCTTCTTTTGCTGCGTACTACACTCTGCAGGTAGGACTATCATAGGCCAGCTAGGGAACGGGGAAATAATCTTCCATGCTTTAATATTACAAGAGATTATGTGTCTTAGGCGATATATGTCATCTTCCAATTTCCGGCACAGGATGGGCGCTTTTCTCGCGGGGTATGGCGAGTGATGTCACTGATAAGGAAAGGATGGGCGATTATGTGCTCCTCATATTTCTTAGAGTTTCAAAATAGCACAGACATTATTTTAAGTTAGTTAGGAACAAATAACAGACTTTTGTAAGACTTATGTAAAGGTATATGCAGTGTATAACGCATGTGTAGGCTACAAGGTTTCTCACATAAGTGAAATTTTATGACTGGTGAGAATGAGAAATTTTAGACCTATGTATGTTTTCTGATCAAGGTTGATCTTGAAAATATTCATTAATTCTCTCTTCCGAAGCCTGTGTTGAAGTTCGAATTAGTTTCTACTCAAATCTGAAATTATGTTTTAAAATCTGATTTCTACACCTCAGAAGTGAAGGTCGGAATCCATATATGCACACGTACATGCATGCATGTGAGTTAATATTTTTAGTGAACCAATGAATATTAACTTGTACGTTCTTGATGCAGATTACTCTGAAACATTGCAAAGGTTTATACATTAATTTACATTACAACCTCAAAATGTGTGTTTAGGAAAGAAGATCCCAGGAATATACTTGAATCCGGTCATGTCTACGTCTCAACTGATCGGATGCAGTGAACAATCCCTACTACAGCATGTTTTGATCTACTGGGTCGCTCCGATGATCTCCGCTTCTGTGGTCGTGTTCTACTACTCGCGCAATCAGCAGGTTCAGCCAACACCAACACCAAGCCCACTTCAACGCCCTAAGATCATGAAAGGCCCCCGCTCCACTGTTGCCGGACAGTCAACTCGCCCTGCAGCCGACGACAAAATGAATCTCCAGCCAGATCCGCCTTCGAACATGACCAGTCATCTCAGCACCATGCATAAAGCTGATGTAATTCCTAGACACAAACCATCGGCATCAGTCAGCCGCTCAGCCGGAAAGAGAAAGGGAAAGAAGCTCGAAACGATCGAGGAGGTTAAAGAGTCATGTTAGAAAAGAATTTGCAATAGCTACAAATTTTCATGACTGATGACCCTAGCATCATTTCCACTGTGTGTATGTACTAGGGTATGACCAAAACAAAGAATGCAATTGCCTTTCAGAATGCAATTGCCTTTCAGTCTTACGCATTACAAAGAATGAAGAACATCAGTTCAGTATTTTATCACTATGGATCAGTGATCTGAGGCTGTCGCCATTTTAAAATTTATCCGTATCCGCTGATAGCAATGTAATAATCTACTCAGGACAGTTTATTGGACCGAATCCTGCCGTAATAAGCATATACGATGTGAATGGTTCCTTGCAGCATAAAATAGTGTTGTCCTCGGGCATTTATCATTACGCAATTAGCAGAAATATACTGAAGAAATCAAATGGGAACCTTGTATTGGTTTCACAAAGCGACCAACGTAAAACACGATTAACGGAGATAGCAATGAGTGGAAGTATTGTGCGCCAATATCAGTCAAAACTTGATAAAGTTAAACGTAGTGCTGTAAATTTTGCTGATATTTATGGCAGAATTGTGATTAATGAAGTGTCCAACAGAGTGGAGTTGTTGGATTCAGAGTTGAATCTCTTGAACGTTAGGATGAGCAGTTGGATGCGGGAGAGTTAAGTCATTATCATTTATTTCACTACGATAGCGAGAAGAATGAGGTCGTGTGTATTCATTCTGAAAATTCTCATAGCACTGTTCTACCATAATTATTCCATGTAACAGAAGAATAGACTAGTCTAACGGATGTTAACGATGGAAACAATCTGTATAAACTATATCTCCTTGGCTTTCAAGGATTTAGAAATCTAAGTGCATCTTCACCTGGCGGCTGACTATCCGCGCCTCAGATTCACATTTCGGTGTGACCTTGCGCGCGTTATAAATTTATTTAATAATAATAATAATAATAATAATAATAATAATAATAATATCTCATGTAATAATTGTCTTATCCATAGACCTGTGCTCATTATATATGCAAAACGTTTGTTCACAAACTCTTATTCTATAATTCCTGAAAACGCAATAAAGTATTCCTTTCCTGGATACACTACTTGACAGCTTTATTGTTAAATTTAGCTTAATGAATACTTCAGCTGGACTTGATATTTAACAGAGCGGTTATGAGACTATTTTAGGCATTTGATACTTAGACTATTGTCATTGCATTCATGATGTACCGTATTAATGAAAATAATTAGCTTATCGTACTTAGATTGAGTGTTGGATGTTATGTTTCTTCATTATGAAAGATAAATGTGTAATAAATATTTTCAGTTATCCTGAATATTTTCGTGTTTTGTCGTCTTCTTGATTTTTATTGCAGGCCTATGTACATTTATTTCTGTTCTTAGATATTTAGTAAATAAGTATATGGTCGTGAATTGCACATACTTGTATTAGTGAGGACTGAAGAGGATAAGGTCAGTTTATTGTTCATCTTGTGGATAGACGCAGCAAAATGTTCCAGCTTCAAGAAAGCATATTTTAAGCCTTCTCAGCCAGAGGCATCACTTAATTCAAATGGGAACATAATAAAATAGATGACTGAAAGTATGCTCCAGATGCTGCACATATTTCAGAGTTTATGTGCAGCACTTTACTATGCGAAGGCACAGAATATGTGAGGTTTTGCCAACAGCACATTTCTAAATCTGATTTAAACATCACATGTATACATGTATATTTGTATACATTTCTGGGCAATTCATATAGCGCCAGTTTACCAAACACAAGGAAGTGTAAAGAGTGGACTTTTATATGAGGCAGACATGGCAAGTCAACCAATGTCCTGAAAATACCATCTCACAAGTTATTTAATTATATCAGTTTGTAAACAAACATGTAGTAAGAAGCCATGCAACATATCAGCTTATGATTTTGCATGATGTTCAAGATATGACCAGTTGTCGTGACACCCAGGCCTACTTACATATTGGGCCGTCTAAAAATGACGTCACGCACCTAGGGAAGGGAGGGGGTCGGAAATTTGTGACGATGTGTGACATGGGGTGGGGTTGGAGAAATGTGACGTCACATCAGGTCTATGTAATTAAATTTAACAATAACAACAATTTAATTTTAATGATAACAGCAATAATTTTGAGTATTAAATTTTCATTATTTTTTGGATTATTTTAATGTATACGGGCACCAGTATTAATAATTTTCTAATTATTTCAATATTTGGTCACCGTTAGATTTTCAAATTATGCATGCTCTCCCTATTTGTTCCACGAAAGAGCATTTTGCTTTGCCGTGGAAATTTTGTTGTTTTTTGGGAGAGGGTCAGAGCTTTGTGACGTCATTTTTCAAGGGGCGTTACTTTTCGTGACGAAGTGTGACGAGGGGGGTTGGGGTCAAAATCGGCCAAAATTGCGTGACGTCATTTATGGACGGCCCCCTATTGCGCTAATGCGTTATTATGAGCCAGCTCGCAAATAGTGTAGTCACTTCTTTCTTTATAGTATTGTCAAAAATAGCAATTTTAAGAAATAGGACTGTCAGTAATTGTATTCCTCAAATCATAGTTTTGAACACGTTAAAATATGTTCGCTAGATGACAGGATATACTTTAAAAAATCCAGCTTCGTTGTCATCGTCGTGAAACATTTAGCTCGTTCGCCATTTTGTGATGATGACAGTGTGAATGAGATTATGTGGAAATCCCATTTACTGCTAAACCTGGTTAGATTCTAAACTCTGTGCATATAATTTAGTAGACAAATTCATTTTATTAATGACAGTGGTAGAGTTGCTGACGTTATGATTTCTACGTTTTGAACTTTATGTTTAATTTCCCGAAGTCCATGGCTACAAAGTAATTTCTACAAATAATTATTAGAATATTAGACCACTATACACTGTGTCCTGAAAAAAAGGGACCCCTTTTAGTAACATGAAAATGAACTAGTAAATGTTCATCGATTTTTAAAATTCCAAGACCATTTTAATCCTGACATACTTTGCTAAATACTGGTTAAAGTATAAAAGTTTGTTATTTAATAATGACGTCATAATGACGTAATTTTTATCAAAATTCAAGTGTCAAAGACGGCACGGTAAAGTCGTAGTTTACGTTGCTAAATTATTTGATATTGTCACTTTAAAATGGAAGCTGGATTGATGAAAGAAATTGTTTCCCTAAATGGAAGTGGGATTGATGAAAACATTCCTGTGTTCAAAATTGAAGTTGGATTGATCGAAATAATTTGTATCGTAAATAGAAGCTGGATGGATGAAATTAAGTTTTCTATTCAATAGAAGCTGGGTTGATGAAAGAAATTGTTTCCCTAAATGGAAGTGGGATTGATGAAAACATTCCTGTGTTCAAAATTGAAGTTGGATTGATCGAAATAATTTTTATCGTAAATAGAAGCTGGATGGATGAAATTAAGTTTTCTATTAAATAGAAGCTGGATTGATGAAAATAATTGTTTCCGTAATTAGAAGCTGGATCCATGAGAATATATCTTTCCTTAAATAAAAGTTCCATTGATGAAAAATATTTCTTTCGTCAAATAGAAGTTGGATTGATAAAAGTAATTTTTTCCAATTAAATGGAAGCTGGATTGATGAAAAAATTTCTTTATGAAATGGAAGCTGGATTGATGATAGATAACATGCACATAGGTACACTGCTTACTTACCAACGTCAAGTACGGCATTGAAGACATTAGAATAATTTAGCACTGGAATAATATAAAATATTTAAAATGCTTTGAAATAGTGTTCCTAGGCAACTATGTGTTCCTACATGCCAAAAGTCTGTTGAAAAGTCAATCATGTTAAACTAGTATAGATAGTGTACGCTGTGACGTGACACATTATATTGGAAGGATAAGAATCAATTTTGGTAACAAAAATCTCTATTAAGCAAACTTTTAAGCGGACTTGTTAGCTGAATAGTGGCTTTCTACGCGGCTTATTCGATAGACATAATGCGGATAAAGCGATTCCACACTAGTCGTTCCTGTTCCTTGCCATATGTAGAGCCTTTCGTTCGCCAAATGATTCTCCAGCTGAAATAGATTTACACAAAGTAGCTTTCATTAGTGATAGATTTTAAAACGAGTCCACAATCTACCGTTATACTGTGTAATATGTTTCGAATTTAGGAAAACATATATTTATCATATTCGTTTATTAGAGCGAATAATATTGCATAGAATATATCAGACAATGCGTTGCAAATGACTTTTAGATTTATTTATTTAATAATAACAGTACAAAAATAATAATAATAATAATAATAATAATAATAATAATAATAATAATAATAAATGTAAAATTGCTACATGTACTGCCAATTTACTGTCTGCCTTGTGCCAACCGCGTTCGGCGACGGCCAAGAGACGAGGCCAGAGCATCGAATCCATCCGGTCGCTCGTTCGAACGAGCTCTGACCAAAGCGCCGACTCCAGACCTTCAGAGACAAAGAAGGAGAATTCAACCGATTCATCATCATTCTAATCACTTAATGATTTAATCTCTTAATCACTAAATCACTCTATCACTAAATCAATCTATCACTAAATCACTCTATCTCTTAATCACTAAATCACTCTATCACTTAATCACATTAAAGGCGCTGAAAACCATTCCGTTCAATCAAAGGCCTAAGAAAAGGAAATAAATGCTGACCCTACATTTCAATATATGGTAATTTCTTGTTATGCATGTATTAATCGCCAGTGCTATCAAACAGCTCCAATCATTTGCGTGCATGGCAAGACAAGCAAAGGCACTAATTAGAAAATTCACTTAAGTATCAATCGTTGGCGCTGAGCAATTGTGAGTAAAGAACATGCTCAAGGTCCCTACACAGTAATCGTCTCAGAGGATGAGGATCGAACCTGTACTCTCCAAGTTACAAGGAGATCGTTACAATTGGATGAACCGATTGCTTTACAAATGTTACAGGAACTCTCTTGTAAGCAAATGAGTATCCTTTATTTTTAAAGTGCATCTTCAGGGACAAACCATTCATTAATTAATAAAATATAGAGCATGAGAAATCTTCGTCTACCGATGATGTTTTCTGGTGACTTTAACTCCGGACATTTTATCTTCTTTCCACACAATTTCTGTTTCGAGATCCGCGTCCCGAAGAAGTCGAAGTCGATGTTGTCGTAGAAAGAGTCCGGTGCAAAGAAGAAGGTCCTCCGAGTGTCGATGTACCTCGTGGCCCAGTGAAGACCCCAATCCTCCGGGTCCGGTTCAGTGGCGTAACGAGGGGGACGGGGGGCGCAAAATTAGGTCTGAAAATGTGTTTTTGTTAAAGAAATCAGGTAAAAATAGAAAAATAGTAAAAAAAGTAACTTTTTGTACGTGAGTCTGGGGGGCGCGCGGGCAAGGGGGGCGCAAAATGATATTTGACAAGTTTCTTGTTGAAAAACAGTGAAAAAGCAAAAAATAAAAAATAAAAAAAAATAAAAAAAAAATCACCTGAAAATAAAAAAACAGGTGAAAATAAATGGGTGAAAATAAACGGGTGAAAATAAATAGGTTAAAATAAACTGGTGAAATAAACAGGTGAAAATGAACTGGTGAAATAAGCCAGTGAAAACAAGTGGTGAAAAAAAACAGGTGAAAATAAATGGGTTAAAATAAACATGTGAAAATAAATGGGTTAAAATAAACATGTGAAAATAAACAGGTGCAAATAAACAGGTGAAAATTAGCAGTCTTTACTCATGAAGACTCATTCTGAATATTTAAAAGCCACTCTGCTGAATAATCATCTACCCTGTAGCCTTCGTTTGCATATTCATAAGCCCCTCTGTTGAATATTAATCTACCTGGTAGCCTTCATTTGCATATTCATAAGCGCCTTTGTTGAATATTAATCTACCTTGTAGTCTTCATTTGCATATTCATAAGCCCTTCTGTTGAATATTAATCTACCTTGTAGCCTTCGTTTGCATATTCATAAGCCCTGTGTGAGTAGTCTCTTTCCCAGATGTTGTACCACGCCTGGCTGACGACTTCCTTCGCCTTCATCTCCGACCGTGGAAGAGGATTTCCAGCGGCATCGGAGAACGCGTCCTCCCATCCCTCGACGCCCACTCCGTGATGGGCCAAGATGGCGGCCACTTCGCGGATGAAGTGTCTCTTGAGGTCCTTGGCGCTTTTGATGGTTGCATGGTTGCTAAGGAAGTCTTTGCAGGCAGGGGACTCAGTGTAAGCGCCGTGTGGGACCTCGTCACCTCCAAAGTGAAACCGCTTCAATGGCTGGATATCCTACTAACAATGAGAAACAGAACTCACGGTTCAGTGACTTCCATAGCACAATGATACGATCAATTACTTCAAAAGCTTAGTTATTGCACCATGCAAGATCTTTGAACCCAAAGTAACAAAACGAATCAAAGAAAGCGATCTAACCTTTGAACCTCACCTTATGCACCGTGATGACCTTTGAACCCTTGGAAGACAAAAGAGTGACCATCTGACCTTTAAACCTTCACCTTGACGACCTTTGAACGCCTTGCAACACAAAAGACTGACCTTCTGACCTTTTGACCCTCACCTTGTGCATCTTGATGACCTCGCTGACGACATGGTTGACGAATCGATATGTCGACTGAAGACAAGGATTCATGACTCCATCGAAGAAGAACTGCGCAGACAGCAATTCCGATCGGTCGAGCGGATCGGAGAGGACATAGTCCATTGCCTGTACCTCGTGTCCTTCCTTCATCAGCCGAACGCGACGTAACTCCATGCTACGCACGGCTGCATGCGAATGACCGGGCATGTCGAACTCTGGGATGATCTCGACGTGGCGTGACCGAGCGTGACGAAGGATCTCCTGGTAGGTCAACCGGGAGTAGAACCCAGAACCGGAGGAATTGGTCATGGAGGCCTTAATACAATATATCGGAGTCCCCGAATTGGTGAATGGACCGCTTCCCAACATCGACATCAAGTGGTGCTGCTCATTCAGGTCGTGACCTCTCTGACCTCCGAACTGCGTGAAGGTCAACAACAGGCAATGTAATGAAGTTATCTGGGAAGTCATTGCATTGCTATTACTAACATTGTTATCACTATTATTGTTATTACTGCTTTTATTGGTATTATTATTATTACCATAGTTATCATTATCATTATTGTTTTTATTATGGATTTATTAAGCGCCACTATCTACTGACCAGTCATCAATTGATGGCGCTGAGCAATTGTTAATGAAGGACTTCTGTTCAACGTCCCTACACAGTAACCGTCTCAGAGGAGGAAGATCGAACCCGTACTCTCAGCGTTACAAGGCAAGCACTCTAACCAATTGGATACCATTATTATTATTATTATTATTATTATTATTATTAAACTGTCATTTATAGCGCGCGTAAACAAAATGGAAATCTTGCACGAACGCGCGTAACAAAGAAAAATTAAGAAAAATAAGTCTGTGATGGTCTCATGAATCATGATGTTAAATGTCGTTTTGTGCAGACCATTAATTTATATGACCAGAACGTAGTGCTCAGAAGATTTCTGCCCGAGTCTCGCAGACACAGCTACAACCTTCGAACACGGGCGATTGGTACAAACTGCCACCAAAGGACAATAGAAACGTTTTCTACCGATGATGAGCTGAATTTTGTTTTTTGTTTGTTTCAATTTAATAAAAGTTTTGTTTTTAACTTTCAGGCTACCAAGGGGGGGGGGTTACCACCCCTCTACGTTTTTATGCATTTTTACGTTTAGGCATATACATATATATAATATACATTCGAGTCTTCTAATCCACAATCCAATTTAAAATAAACGAATTCTATATGATATGATATAATCGAATCCTAGCTAATCAATCTAATCTAACATTCTGTTTTAGTGCTGAAGAGAATAAGTATGAAGCAAAAGCCTGTAATTCTCATCAACCAGACGGACTTTGCTTCTGGCCTACTAAAGATCTCTACCCCTCGTCAACCAAAGAACTCTACTCCTGGTCAACAAAAATCCACTGTTCCTGGTCACCCTAATATATCTACTCCTGGTCAAACAAAGACATCCACCCGTGGTCTACCAAAGTCCTCTACTCCTGGTGTGCCAAAGACCTTTACTTCTCGTCAACAAAAGAAGTCTACTTCTGGTAAACTAAAGATATCCGCTCCTGGTCAACCAAAGACATCCACTTCTGGTCAACCCAAGATATCCACTCGTGGTCGACCTAAGACCTGTACTACTGTTGTACCAAAAACCTCTACTTCTGGTCTACCAAAGATCTCCACTCCTGGTCAACCCAGGACATCCACTCAAGGTGTACCAAAGACTTCTGGTGTACCAAAATCCTCTTCTTCTGGACAACCAAAGGCCTCTACTCCTGGTCAAACAAAGACATCCACCCGTGGTCTACCAAAGACCTCTACTCCTAGTGTGCCAAATACCTTTACTTCTCGTCAACAAAAGAAGTCTACTTCTGGTCAACCAAAGATATCCACTTCTGGTCAACCAAAGACATCCACTCGTGGTCGACCTAAGACCTTTACTCCTGTTGTACCAAAAACCGCTACTTCTGGTCTACCAAACTTCTCTACTCCTGGTCAACCCAGGACATCCACTCAAGGTGTACCAAAGACTTCTGGTGTACCAAAATCCTCTTCTTCTGGTCAACCAAAAGCCCCTACTCCTGGTCGACCAAAGACATTCAGTCATGGTCTGCCAAAGAACTCTACTCCTGGTCAACTAAAGACTTCCACTTCTCGTCAACCAAAGAACTCTACTTCTGGTCTAACAAAACCCTCTAGGTCTCGTCAACCAAACAATTCAACTTATGGTCTGTCAAATACCTCTACTTCTTGGCTATCGAAGACCACTACTTCTCGACAATCAAAGAACTCTACTTCTGGTCAACCAAAGGCCTCTACTCCTGGTCAACCAAATACATTCAGTCATGGTCTACCAAAGACCTCTACTCCTGGCCTACCAAAGAACTCTACTCCTGGTCAACCAAAGACTTCCACGTCTCGTCAACCAAAGAACTCTACTTCTGGTCTAACAAAATCCTCTACGTCTCGTCAACCGAACAATTCAACTTATGGTCTGTCAAATACCTCTACTTCTTGGCTATCGAAGAAGACTTCTACTTCTCGTCAACCAGAGACCTATGGCTCTCGTCAACCAAAGACCTATGCTTCTCGTCCAAAAAAGGCCTCTGCTTCCGGTCTGCCAAACGATGACGCAACGGTCTCTGCTTCCAGTCTTCTAAAGACCTCTTCTTCTCACCAACCAAGGACCTCTAAAAAGCCGTTTCATGACATCTATCGATGGTTGCTTCAAAGCAGAACTCCCAAACTTGCAAGCCACCGGAGAGCACCATAGGAGTTGCACGAGGTCCAGCGACTGGGAAGCAGCTAAGCAGTTTAAAAAAGACCCAGACTTGATCGACACAAAAGCTGTAGAGTCGACACGGCGATCGCAGTTTCCAGAGCCTTGGATCAGAATCGAGAAACAACTGAAACCACTGAAACCCAACACTGTTCTGACTCTGGTTACAACAGGGATCATATGTATGATTTTCTATGCTCAGGGTTGAACTAAATTGAACTGAATCTATTGAAGTCATTTTATTGATGGCCAATAGAGGTGCAAAAGAGAGAAGTCAGTGCTCAGTTTCTTAAATAGAAATTGTTATATCAATTGTATTTCATTTCATAATACAATAACGATAATTTAATATAATTAAATATTGATGTAACGTACTTTAAACGGATGCAAAGTTGTTAGTTGATTAAAGAGCATAAGGCAGTATGTTCCAAACAACAGGTCCTCTCCATAAAAACGGAACTTTCTTTGTTTTAACACGAACAACTTCTTGTGAATTACCTGTTTAGTTGCGTAACTCTAATGCATTAAACTAATTGATATATTATTGTTGCGGCACAGAGTTTTTCTAAAATCTGTGCATGGCAATTCGAACTGTAACTTTGTAAGTTTCATTTTTTATTTCCCTCCATCTCCATCACTTGATCAAGAGGCTTGAGCAAAGAAGGAATTCTTTTTTTAAAGCAGATTTTGAACAAAGTGACTCATATGAAAAAATAAAGTTTAAACTTTGAACCGAGTCCCGTGCAATGCAAAATAAGGTTTATCCAATTTCCTCACGGAACGCTTGTCATTCCCTCACAGAACCCTAGGGTTCCACGGAGCACACTTTGGGAAACGCTGAGCTAATAGAGACCGTAGGTTCTTGTTCACTCAGTTTGTTGCCTAATGAAGCAGTTTTCAAAACGGTGGTACGTGTACCACTAGTGATACGCCAAATGTGGCGAAACAAAATTCATTTTCTACGAGTTTATTCTCTTTTTTCTTTGATTATAATCAGCTATTCTCTGATATTTTTAAGGTTGAACTTCGCGCTCGCCTGTGATTTTTTATTATCTGACCTTTGCTGTTGGTACGCCAACATTCGATTAGTTACCTGATGGTACACAAAAAATAAAGTTTGAAAATCACTGGCGTACAGGACATCATATGCGGTGTTATGTCAATACTCTCTTGCTCAGTTCTCAGAAGCAATTGATACTTGTTCAGTTGCAGGTATAGGGAGGCTTAATAAGTAGTAGGGTTATAGGTTTTTTGATGTCGTGCTTTACCCCAGCACATCAATCACTGGACCAGGAACCACGTTTCTCAAGAGACTCTGTGTAGCGTCGTCTAAGTAAGTGTGTTACCTTTGCCGCTAACAATATTTCTGGACTGTCTTTATACTTAGCCTTATGCATTAACCTCAACGTCATTGAAATGATCATAGGCGTCAACTAACTTTGATGTGCTAATATTAAACAATTGTTCCTTTGACCGACTGTGTGGCATGGCTAATACCGGTCTCTTCACAGCTGTTCTAAACAAACCAGTGCATGTTGCTCCCACCAAAGAAATAAAATACAGATTTGTGTGGTATTTTACCTAGTTTTAGTATTTTTAGTATTATTATTATTTATTAAATTAAATTTGTAACGCGCGCACGGTCACATCGATTAGTTTAGTGACTATAAAAAGGAATCCGAACCAACATAGAACATCGGGTAAGATATCAAAGTTAGGCCCTAATTTCTGCAAGATTTTGCGTTATAATTCCTCGCAGTGACGATTATGCTATTATCCCATCCATGCCATCTTCAGGTGTCGAAAGGAATCCGTTCGTTGGTTCTACGTGTGTGCGTGGGCCCGCCACTGGTGACTCTTCTAGCTTACTGTGCATTGTTTCGCTAACTGATGATTATATATATTCGTTCGTAATGACATTATTTTAGCATCGTATAGACCAACGCAGAGTAGAGTAGATATCTTGAAAGGGCGCTGTATAAATGTTCAATTACATTACATCAAGAAACTGACAGATAAAGATATCCGACAAAGATATGAAGACGAGATACAGAGCAACATATAGATCAACGATAAAATAGCGTAAAAGATATGTGGTCAAACATATAAACAGGAATTCAAACAGCAGCCAATTACATAATAATAATAATAATAATAATAATAATAATAATAATAATAATAATAATAATAATAATAATAATAATAATAATAATAATAATAATAATAATAATAATAATAATATCTTTTCTTTAATTTAGCGCCTGACAAACGCACTGCGCTGTACATTTACATGCTATGCAATTGAAACAATCTTAACTAGTTAACTACTAACAGAACAGACAGCCTGCAATACACGGCGCTAATAGCAGCCTACAAAGCAAATCCGCCCTAGCGGGGCTCGAACTCGGTACCTCTCGCACTCTTCGCCAAATGTTATCCAACGCGCCACCGGACCCCGGTTTGATTGTCCTATATGGACCATATCCACTTCTGGTCAACCAAAGACATCCACTCGTGGTCGACCTAAAACCTTTACTCCTGTTGTACCAAAAACCTCTACTTCTGGTCTACCAAAGTTCTCTACTCCTGGTCAACCCAGGACATAGTCGGAGAGCTCGCAAGAAGTGGATACCACACAAAGTGTTCGAACTTGTGAAACAAAGAAGAAATATAGCCCACCAAAAATACTTATGCTACAGACCGGAATCAATTTAACTGGCTCACTAGAAAGCAATCAGATAGAACCTGCAAGAGACAAAGGCAACTGGATGGAATAACAATGCAGAGAAGCTGATGAAGCTTATCCCCTACATAATATAGGGGCTGACTTATCTGGCACCAGATCATTAGTGCACCCAGACAGACTCAGACACTCCAACCGTACTGGGTATGGCCGAGGCACGAGTAACCATCATTCCGGTCTCATCGTGCATCGTCAGGGCCGTGGCATCAAACGATCATCACGAAGACCTAACTCCTAAGCCGTGCCTGACTACGTTTCACGTGTAGAAATACTACATGCCCTCGTCAACCACAAAACCACTACACATTCATCGTAATCGTAATCGTAATCTCCAAACTACTAAAGCGCCACTCGAAAGCCAAGCGCAGGGCACCAGCTTATTCACGAGCGCTGAATTCTTACATTCTTGTATTCATACATACGAACTTATTAATGTACATGTATATACTTGCATACTTACGTATAGGCATAAACATAAATATATACATTCGAGTATTCTAATCCACAATCCAATTTAAAATAAACGAATCCTATATGATATGATATAATCGACTCCAAGCTAATCAATCTAATCTAACATTCTGTTTTAGTGCTGAAGAGAATAAGTATGAAGAAAAAGCCTGTAATTCTCATCAACCAGACGGACTTTGCTTCTGGCCTACTAAAGATCTCTACCACTCGTCAACCAAAGAACTCTACTCCTGGTCAACAAAAATCCACTGTTCCTGGTCACCCTAATATATCTACTCCTGGTCAAACAAAGACATCCACCCGTGGTCTACCAATGTCCTCTACTCCTGGTATGCCAAAGACCTCTACTCCTGCTTTGCCAAAGACCTCTACTTCTCGTCGACAAAAGAACTCTACTTCTGGTGAACTAAAGATATCCACTCCTGGTCAACCAAAGACATCAACTCCTGGTCAACCAAAGACATCAACTCCTGGTCAACCAAAGACATCCACTCCTGGGCAGTCAAAGACCTCTACTCCTGTTGTACCAAAAACCTCTTCTTCTGGTCAACCAAAGACCTCTACTCCTGGTCAACCCAGGACATCTACTCATGGTGTACCAAAGACTTCTGGTGTGCGAAAAACCTCTTCTTCTGGTCAACCAAAGGCCTCTACTCCTGGTCAACCAAAGATAACCACTCATGGTCTACCAAAGACCTCTACTCCTCCTGGCCTACCAAAGAACTCTACTCCTGGTGAACCAAAGACTTCCACTTCTCGTCAACCAAAGAACTCTACTTCTGGTCAAACAAAACCCTCTACGTCTCGTCAACCAAACAATTCAACTTATGGTCTGTCAAATACCTCTACTTCTTGGCTATCGAAGACCTCTACTTCTCGTCAATCAAAGAACTCTACTGCTCGTCAACCTGAGACATATGGTTCTCGTCAACCAAAGACATATGCTTCTCGTCAACCAAAGACCTATGCTTCTCGACCAGAAAGGGCCTCTGCTTCCGGTCTACCAAACGATGACGCAAAGGTATCTGCTTCCAGTCTTTCGAAGACTTCTTCTTCTCATCAACCAAGGACCTCTAAAAAGCCGTTTCATGACATCTATCGAGGGTTGCTTCAAAGCAGAACTCCCAAACTTGCAAGCCACCGGAGAGCACCATAGGAGTTGCACGAGGTCCAGCGACTGGGAAGCAGCTAAGCAGTTTAAAAAAGACCCAGACTTGATCGACACAAAAGCTGTAGAGTCGACACAGCGATCGCAGTTTCCAGAGCCTTGGGTCAGAATCGAGAAACCACTGAAACCCAACACTGTTCTGATTCTGGTTACAACAGGGATCATATGTATGATTTTCTATGCTCAGGGTTGAACTAAATTGAACTGAATCTATTGAAGTCATTTTATTGATGGCCAATAGAGGTGCAAAAGAGAGAAGTCAGTGCTCAGTTTCTTAAATAGAAATTGTTATATCAATTGTATTTCATTTCATAATACAATAGCTCTCATTTAATATAATTAAATATTGATGTAACGTACTTTAAACCGTTGCAAAGTTGTTAGTTGATTAAAGAGTTTAAGGCAGTATGTTCCAAACAACAGGTCCTCTCCATAAAAACGGAACTTTCTTTGTTTTAGCACGAACAACTTCTTGCAAATTACCTGTTTAGTTGCGTAACTCTAATGCATTAAACTAAATGATTATATTATTGTTGCGGCACAAAGCCTTTCTATTATATGCATGGCAATTCGAATCTGTAACTTTATAAGTTTCATTTTTTTATTTCCCTTCCATCTCCATCACTCGATCAAGACGCTTGAGCAAGGAAGGAATTCTCTTTTATACAAGCAGATTTTAAACAAAGTGACTCATATGATAAACTAAAGTTTAAACTTTAAACCGAGTCCCGTGCAATGCAATTTAAGGAATATGTGAGGTTCATCCAATTTCCTCACCGAACCCTTGTCATTCCCTCACGGAACTCTAGGCTTCCACGAAGCACACTTTGGGAAACGCTGCGCTAATAGAGACCGCAAGTTGTTGCTTAGGCCTACTCAGTTGTTGCCTAAAGAATCAGATTTTAAACGGTGGTACGCGTACCACTTGTGGTACGCCAGGTGTCGCTGCGCGGTACGCGAAAAATCAACAAAAAATTTCATTTTCGATGAGTTTATGTCCATCTTTCTTTGATTAGCTTTTTAATGTTGAAACTTCGCGCTCGCCTGTTATTTTTTTATCTGACCTTTGCTGGTGGTACGTCAACAGTCGATTTTTTACCTGGTGGTACAAAGAAATAAAATTTAAAAATCACTGGTCTAAAGGACAGCATTTTCGATGTTATGTCATTACTCTCTTGGGCAGTTCTCAGAAGCAATTGATACTTGTTCAATGGCAGGTATAGGGGGGGGGCTTAATAAGTTATAGTATTTTTGAGGTCGTGTTTTACCTCACTGGACCACGGGACCACGTTTCTCAATAGACTCTGTGTGGCGTCGTCTAAGCAAGTGTGTTATCTATGCCGCTAACAATATTTCTGAACTGTCTATATACTTAACCTTATGCATTAACCTCAACATCATTGAAATGATCAAAGGCGTCAACTAACCTTGATGTTCTAATATTAGGCTAAATAATTGTTTATATTATAAGGAAAGTTTCTTACTCTGGATAACCAGGAGCACGTACAGGACCTGAAAGATGATATTTCCTTCTTATGAAATTTTACAGTTCTGGTGTTTAGATATGTTTAGAATATGGTTGTGGATAGAGTCACGCCCGACGTGAGCCGATACCTGGGACTAGGATCACGCCCGCCTCGCAATTGGTCATTGCATGTCACATGATTGTGTGTACCTGAAACGAACCGACCGATAAACATTGCCGTTTGCGGTGGAAGTTTGATCACCGTGTTTTCTAAAGACGAAACTAACCCTAACCCTGACCCTAACCGACCCTCACGACGCCTAATTTTACCCTAAACGACCCAACGAATCCTAACCTGGCCCTTACCGGCCCTCAAGTTGTCCGCCATATCAAAATTCCACGGGAAGACAACAAGTTCACGTGACAGGCTTTAGCCAATAACGCGACGGACGTGACTGTAGTACTGGGGATCCGGTAACGCCCGGGGCGTGAACGGATCCACTACGTTAGAATATTCAACTGCATTCAACATATCGTATTGTGGAGGTCCCGCCTTGGTATTTGCAGGAGGGTCTGAGGGGCCGTCCATAAAGTACGTCACGCTATTTTTGACCATTTTTACCCCTCCTCCCCCCTGTCACAAACTGTCACAAAACTCGGACCCCCCCCTAAAGTACGTCACACTTTCGAACAGTGATTAAATAATAAAAAGGAAACAAAACAATTTGACTTAAAAAAAGACTAGATTCACAAATTATGTGATAAACTCTTGTGCTATACTGAATCTGTTTATTATGGGCCTGCGATTTTGACATAAAACTAATTAAAATGTTTGAGAAAATTTTTGAAAATTATTTTTAAAGCTATGAAATTCTACTAAAAAATAAAAATAAATTATAAATAAAATTTAAAAAAAAAAATGTGTGACGTCACACATGGCCTGATTCCCCCTCCCCCTGTCACAAACTGTCACACTTTCTTAAACCCCCCTCTCCCTGGAGCGTGACGTACTTTATGGACGGCCCCTCAGCTGCGAAAATTTTATTTTCGGCCTGGTTCCACGAATTCAGCTGCCCAAAATCAAGTTAGCTGACCTAACTCAAATCTAGTTGTTCTAGCTCAAATTTAGCTGGCCTAACTCAACTCTTGCTGGCCTAACTCGAATTTATCTGGCCCAACTGAGATCCAGCGGCGCAATGCTTTCTAAGCGGCGGCGTTCAACAAAAGAAGACGAAGAAAGGAGTCAGAAGTAATACGTCAGCCACTCATTCACGAGGGCCGAAAAGCACAAGGTTGCAACGTTGTCATTGTTAGGGAAGTTGTCGATTCGTCACGGCCACGTTGGAAAGAGAGAGGAGAGCCACAACGTCGTCGTCTCCACGAACGTTACGCCGATCGTCTACGGGAAAGCATTGTGGTGCTGCGGTGCCAGTTTGATGTCTACGGAAAGGGACGATACGGAGGCGAATCAGACGTTTACAGAGGAGACCCTTATGGCTCTGTGTATCAACGGTCGGGTTACGTTGGGGTTTGGGGCATATACTGGCAACCGGATTATCACGATTTTAAACAAAGTAACCTTGAAACATTAACAAGAGACTGCTTTGTCTCTCTGAAATCGTGCAGAATATCGGTTTACAGACTTTACTCCTCGTTGTCTAGAATTATGGTCTTCGGTTGAGCTCAGGCGAAGACTTATGTTCGTTTCTTAATAAAATTTATTAGGCACAGTTATCATTTAATTTCTCACTGTGGCCTTAATAATAATAATAATAACAATAATAATAATAATAATAATAATAATAATAATAATAATAATAATAATAATAATAATAATAATAATAATAATAATAATAATAATAATAATAATAATAATGCTGTTGGCTCAGATGGTCACCATGCGCTAGTTTGTAGACTTTCGAAGGGACGCTCTATCCGCCATCGTGCCATAAATGATCTAATTTGGCGTTCACTACAGAGTGCAGATGTCCCAAGCACGAAGGAGCCAACGGGTCTTCTGCGGAGCGATGGCAAACTGCCCGATGGTGCTACACTTGTTCCCGGGTCTGCTGGCAAATACATGACCTGGGATGCTACAGTGGTCCACACTTGTGCTGCTTCCTACTTGTCACAGACTGCAATTTCAGCAGGCTCCGCAGCTGAGCAGGTCGCGATTCATAAGACTGCCAAATATGCATTGTTGCCTGCAACCCACATGTTTGTCCCCGTTCCCTTTGAAACCCTTGGACCTGTAAACGCTGAGGGTGTAGAATTTCTCTCTGAGCTGGGACGTCGCTTTCAGTTGTCTCTGGGGATCAACGTGAAAATAAATTTCTGTTCAAACGTCTTTCCATCTGTGTGCAGCGCCACAATGCCATTGCATTCAGAAGCACATTTCCGGATGGCTGTGTAAACTGGGACGAGGCCTGATTTCTCGGAGAACGTTTTATATACCTAACCTAATTTTTTTTCCTGAGGGATTATTTCTACCTCGGGTTAAAAAAATAATAATAATAATAATGACGACAATTTCAATGGCGCCGTAACACTGCACATGCCGTTACAATAGCGCTTTGACAAACAACAGCACACGATCAGTCAGAGATATGCCTTAGAAAAGAGTTAAGACTTGAGTCTTGACTTGAATGACTCTTAGAGAAGAAACAATCCTTTGCAATTATCGTGGTGCTTGAAAAGAATCCTGTGACTTCTAAATACTACACACATCAGAAATATAAAAGATTTCAGGTGCATGGGACAAATTCCCGTCTCGGAGATGATCGAAACTAGACCACTCCGAATGTTAAGACGCTTCGCACAATGTGATAGCAGACAGAACGGCTCTAGATTTGCAGCCCATCAAGTAGCTGGAAAGATGGCAAATGCACACATGGACCCGGATGGTGGGGGTAGATCTGTATTCAGCGAATTTCGGGCTACACACATCCCGCCATGGAGAAGATAAGAGGACCAAAATGATTGGCGAAGAGTCGTGGAAATGGTAACTCCAAGGAGAGGATCTCACCATGTTACCGTCATTCAGGGTCAATAGAGAACCTTCGGGTTAAGACTTGACGCCAGGGGCGCCGCCAGGATTTAAATTGTGTACGCACAATTAAAAGCCGGAGACTACACGTAGGCCGGTGCCTGGGGGACGAAGTTAAGGGGTATACGATGGACGAGCGTCCGAAGAACGATCGCTGTGGCGCGCAGCGCCGTGCAGGGGAGAGGTGTGGGGCGGGGTTTGTGTGCCCTCTCCCCACTTAAAACTTTTTTGAATTTCCACACTGTTGTTAGGCATAGGCTCTATATAAATGGACTGGTAGAGCCTAACACGTGCATGGAACGTAGAATGGGCTTCCCGCCTAGTGGGGCTTATATAAGCTCGTGGTAGGAATCGTCGGGAGGCCAAGTGTGGTTCTCATTGTCGGTTGTGAGGCCAGTTCTGGTTCTCGTTTTGGTGTCGTTGACCCTCGTTGGGTTCTTCTTCTTCCGACCAGCGTTTGGTCTTTCGTGCTTGTCATAGCACTCTTGTCGATGTTTTCGGGTGGTACGCCCTTTGTCGTCTTCGGGACCGACACTTACGTTTTCTACACGTTTTCGGCTATAGAGGTCTTCGTTAGACCTGCTGACGTGGTTCTGGTGTTATTCTGGAGAGGTGTGCGGAGTTGCTGCCGCGCTTTAAAGGTATCATTGTGCTTTGTAAATACGCTTTGTTTATAGTTTTTGCATTAAATGTTATACTTGAATCCGGGGCTTTACTTCCTTTAGACTAGGCGTAACATATGGGGGCCCTTGTCCGGTTTTTTCTCGATAAATTTTGAAAGTGGGATAGAATTTTGGTTCAATTTTGGCGGTCGAAAATTGAACTGCGTAGTTAGAGTGCACGTGGTTTGCGTAAATTTTCGAATTTTTGAAGTTTCGGTGGAAATTGCGGTTGATAGTGCACTGCGTAGTTGGACGTAAGAGGAAATAAAATGGCTCCTTGGAAGAGTTTGGAGGAGAAACGAGCCAAGGCAGTAGCTTGCAAGGAGAGAAGAAAGCAGAGGAAATTTGTGAAAAAAGTGAAAAGGAGAGCAGAAAGTGGGTCATGGGAGGAAGCAAAGATTGCTGGTGAGAGGATGAAGGAAGCTGAGAATAAAGGAGAGTTCATTGATAGACGAAAGTTTGATGAGATTTGGGCAGCAGTAAAGTGTGAGACAAAGAAGTTGGCAGAGGAAGCTCAAAAAATTTCTTTTGGCAGGGAACAAATTTCGTCGAAGAATGTTGCGCCGTTTAAGTACATGAATGCGAGCTCACAACGTGTTAATTCCCATTCGGAGGCTGAAATAGAGGAATTAAATTTGCGCGAAATTACAGTGAACAAAAAGAAATGGGATGGGTCATTGATACGTAGTACGGCAGCAAAGCTGGCAGACGAACATACAGATACGCTGAGTTTCGATACGCAGGCGTAATACTATGTGTACGAGAATGACTGGGTTGACGGTATGCATGAAGGTGTGTTCTCGGAGATGTTTGATGATGCAAATGAGAGCATACAAATTGGTTCTGATTCGCAGTTTCACTTTCACGTTGAACTAATTCATGTCACTAGTGATACGCTAGAAAAGGATTGTCAAGATATTGATATGTGTGCAATGTATGAAGATTCGAATGATTGTGAACACGTGGTTTCTGAGTCTGTGCTTTGTGTTAACATAAACGAAAACGTACGAATGGTTTCTGATGATGTGTCTGGTGATGAGATAATTCAGATTCAGTCACGCATGAACGCAGACGAGCAGGCAGCGACTATCGATAAACAGGTGTTGGTTCAGTCTGAAGTGTGCAAGTGTACACCTGTGATTAATGATTCTGTGACGTGTGTTGACTTTAGTGAAAGTCAGTCTAAAGAACAGTTTCAGGCGTATAATGATGATGGTACAAATGATGTGCATGCTGGTGATTTGTATCGCATGGGTATTGACTTGAATGATGAGAATGAATTGCAGGAGGTTGTTGTTGTGCCTAATTATATCGATGTTGTAAGTTGTGCGAATGACTTGAGCGAACAGTTGAGTGTATCTGATGAGGTGTGTATTGAGTCTCCCGTTGAGATTGATTTGAATGAAGAGTGCGAATTGCAAGAGGTTGTAGTAGTGCCTAATTATCGCGATGTTGTAAGTTTTGAGAAGGACGTAAACGTACTGTTGAGTGTGGTTGATATGTCGCAGACGTCTCATGTAAATGATAAGGCCATGTTGTCTTTAGACTCTGTGATGACAACGGTTGTTATTGCTACTACGTCCGTGTTGATTTCTGGCAGTTGTTCTTCTACGGTAGCATTGATGTGTATGGATGTGGAGTTTGGTGAACGAGTGGTTCTGGTGCGGAACACTGTGTTGTTGCAAGGTTGTGGTCAGATGGATTTTTTGTCAACTGATGCTTTGGTGAAAGAGGATGTTGTGATTCAGGTGGTCACTATAATGCCCTGTTCACAGTTGTGTCAGTTTGTGCCAGACGACATGTTTGGTTGGCATGTGTCGGGGGCGAGTGCATCGAGTACTATTGTAAATGAGTGTAACATTGCTCCAGATCTTGTTGAAGATTTTGTGAACATGTGTTCCATGAATGTTGGTCACGAGATTGACAAAGTTTCTATAGGTGTGACAGAACTTTCTCCGGATAGTGTTGATGTTTGTGTGAAGTTGAATGTTTGTCAGGTGACGGTGATTAATGATCATGATATTGATTCTCTAGAATTGAACGAACGGTTGCAAGATGTTTGTAAAGAGATTGTACTCGATAATGATTCTCATGGGTGTGCGAGAGTATCTTTTCAGGAGCTGGACGCGTTGGATGTTCCTGTCGACGATGAACGAAAACCTTGGACGAGACTGGGTTCGAGGCGCGTGAATGACTTCGTCGTGACGTGGATGACGATGACTGTCTTGGTGCTGGCGACGCAGGCTACGTCAGTCAAGAGAGACACAGCCTACGTGTGGCCTCCGTCAGTGGATGGCGACGACGCGTTGGCATTGGTACTTGCCATTGAGTACGCCTTCGTCATGTACTGTGACATGGTACATACAGTTGGCGGTGCAGACCGAATACAGTCTTCGACAGTTTGGTCTGGGTTTGTCGAGTTGTTCCAGAACTTTGTGCAGAACTTTGTTCCAGAACTTTGTGCAGAACTTTATTCCAGAACATTGTTGCAGAACTTTATTGCAGAACTTTATTGCAGAACTTTGTTCCAGAACTTTTTTCCAGAACTTTGGAGATCGTCGGTGGAGTTTTAATGGCCTGTTGCCATGGACGGTTGATGTTATTACGTGAAGTGTGAACATTTGTTGGAAAAGGTTTTCAGGATTTTGGACTTTGTAGGTTTCTGCATAGATTGAAATGAACAATATGTAGTTGGATGATATCCATGTTAAATGATTTGATGGAACGATATGAATATTATTGAGCAATCGAGCGAATTGAATTTTATGTAGGCTTGATTTGTGAGATTTATGAACATTCTGTAGGATTGTTTTAGGGTAAACGTTCTTTTGTTCGTCAACCTACGGGTTGCCTCAACTTTGGGTTGGGGGATATGTTAGGCATAGGCTCTATATAAATGGACTGGTAGAGCCTAACACGTGCATGGAACGTAGAATGGGCTTCCCGCCTAGTGGGGCTTATATAAGCTCGTGGTAGGAATCGTCGGGAGGCCAAGTGTGGTTCTCATTGTCGGTTGTGAGGCCAGTTCTGGTTCTCGTTTTGGTGTCGTTGACCCTCGTTGGGTTCTTCTTCTTCCGACCACCGTTTGGTCTTTCGTGCTTGTCATAGCACTCTTGTCGATGTTTTCGGGTGGTACGCCCTTTGTCGTCTTCGGGACCGACACTTACGTTTTCTACACGTTTTCGGCTATAGAGGTCTTCGTTAGACCTGCTGACGTGGTTCTGGTGTTATTCTGGAGAGGTGTGCGGAGTTGCTGCCGCGCTTTAAAGGTATCATTGTGCTTTGTAAATACGCTTGTATATAGTTTTTTGCATTAAATGTTATACTTGAATCCGGGGCTTTACTTCCTTTAGACTAGGCGTAACACTGTAATGATACCGGTAGCATTTTAAGAAGTCATCTGAAAAATTGCTTTATTATTTCAATGCTTGTTGGAACCAGATGTCACTCAGATGTCAATAAGATGTAGTCCAGTTTGAGTCGCGTTTGAATTTGCCTGCAGACAATACTAGCAAACCAGACACTTATTGAAATTAATATAAAAACTAGAAAATACGTTCAATTTCTAAGAGCGCTATCAGCCTTATGGCAAACATATTGCTGACCAGACACAATTAGCAGAAATAGTTTTAAAAGGTGACCCGTCAAAATAGCCCCGTCAAAATAGCCCCGTCAAAACAGCCCCGTCAAAATCGCCCAGCGTCAAAATAGCCCCGTCAAAATAGCCCCGTCAAAACAGCCCCGTCTTAAACGACTGCGACAGAAAACAATGTGAAAATGTACCTGTATTTTTTTCCACAAGATTTATTCATTAATTTTATAAGAAGATACTAATAATAGATACTGCTATAAAAAAGAGACTACAAGCAACCTATAACTGCCCTGTACTTGGTTGCTGACTAATTTTAATTGTTTCGGCTTAACGACACTTTTTCATATCGAAGATGATTAGTGTCGGAGGCAGAAAGCAACCTCGTACTCCACGTTTAAATTGCGACCGAGCCACCCGCAGTAAAGATCCGAGAAATTAATCTCTGATAAACCGACCCGACCGGGAAGCGAACCCGGGGCGCCGACGTGACGAGCGGGCTACCAACCCACTCGGCCACTCAAGATCTCTGGTTGCTGACTAGAGTTCCCCCCCTTATATATACATCTGTCAACCTTTCTATAACATAGCGGCGTGGCTCTCTCACAGTGGCGCATGTCAAAGTGGCCAATCTCAGTGCTTTGACTCGTTATTTGGTTCCCGTTCTTTGACTCGTTCTTTGACTCGTTATTTACTCACGTTTTTCTTTCGGCTTAGCGTTTGCAAATTATTTCTTGGAAGTAGGTGTCCCCTATTGACCTTACTCTTATCTTAAGATACCCCGTCGATGTACTCGTTTGATCTCACCAAATGGTGAACCGCTTTCCAATTAACAAATTAATTTGTATTTAGTCAGTATGTGTCAGAACGAACTCTTTGAAGTATTGGTTCTACTTTTGTTGAAATCAAAACATTTCTTGTAACATTCAACTTATTAGCCTTTGGCGTATTTATGGGGCTATTTTGACGGGGCTGTTTTGACGGGGCTGTTTTGACGCTGGGCGATTTTGACGGGGCTGTTTTGACGGGGCTATTTTGACGGGGCTATTTTGACTGGGTGCCGTTTTAAAATGGTTCACAAACCAAACAAGAAGGATTCAACTACCGAATCGTGAAGCCACAGTGTAGGACGTAATGATGTAGTTTTACTAAATGTTTAAGGAACACAACATTTTGAAATTTGATATTTTGAAATTTCAAAGATAACACTCGAGAGAAGTCATTTAGGTGTAAAAATATAATATTTGTACAATTATAATTTTAACAGAAGATTATACTCACTACTATATGATAGTATCATATTTTGTAAAAGCAAATAATAATATCATAATACCATAGATTATTGATAGATAATTCCTAAGTCGATAGATTATTTTCTAAGTCAATAGATTATTTTCTAAGTCGATAGATTATTTTCTAAGTCGATAGGTTATTTTCTAAGTCGGTAAATTATTTTCTAAGTCGATAGAGTATTTTCTAAGTCGATAGAGTATTTTCTAACTCGATAGATTATTTTCTAAGTCGATAGATTATTTTCCAACTCGACTGATTATTTTCTAAGTCGATAGATTATATTTTCTAAGTCGATAGATTATTTTCTACGTCGATAGATTATTTTCTAAGCCGATAGATTATTTTCTAAGTCGATAGATTATTTTCTACGTCAATAGATTATTTTCTAAGTCGATAGATTATTTTCTAAGTCGATAGATTATTTTCTAAGCCGATAAATTATTTTCTAAGTAGATAGATTATTTTCTAAGTCGATAGATTATATTTTCTAAGTCGATAGATTATATTTTCTAATCTGTTAGATTATTTTCTAAGTCGATAGATTATTTTCTAAGTCGATGAATTATTTTCTAAGTCGAGAAAGTATTTTCTGAGTCGATGGATTATTTTCTAAGTCGATAGATTATTTTCCAACTCGATAGATTATTTTCTAAGCCGATAGCTTATATTTTCTAAGTCGATAGATTATTTTCTAAGTCGGTAAATTATTTCCTAAGTCGGTAGAGTATTTTCTAAGTCGATGGATTATTTTTTAAGTCGATAGATTATTTTCCAACTCGATAGATTATTTTCTAAGCCGATAGCTTATATTTTCTAAGTCGATAGATTATTTTCTAAGTCGGTAAATTATTTCCTAAGTCGGTAGAGTATTTTCTAGGTCGATAGATTATTTTCTAAGCCGAAAGATTATTTTCTAAGTCGATAGAGTATATTCTAAGTCGGTAAATTATTTTCTAAGTCGATAGATTATTTTCTAAGTCGAGAGAGTATTTTCTAAGTCGAGAGAGTATTTTCTAAGTCGATGGACTATTTTCTAAGTCGATAGATTATTTTCCAACTCGATAGATTATTTTCTAAGTCGATAGCTTATATTTTCTAAGTCGATAGATTATTTTCTAAGTCGGTGAATTATTTCCTAAGTCGGTAGAGTATTTTCTAGGTCGATAGATTAGTTTCTAAGTCGATAGATTATTTTCTAAGTCGATAGGTTAATTTCTAAGTCTAGAGATTATTTTGTAAGTTGATAGATTATTTTGTAAGTCGATAGATTATTTTCTAAGTCGATAGATTATTTTCTAAGTCGATAGATTATTTTCTAAGTCGATTGAGTATTTTCTAAGTCGATAGATTATTTTCTAAGTCGATAGATTATTTTCTAAGTCGATAGATTAGGCGCCCCTGCTTGACGCTCACATAGTGCAAATTGTTTATCCACCTATAAATCCTCTTGACCCCTGATCTTTTAGGACTGAGATAATCCCGCATAAGTCACATCCGTCCACTTCACCTTCATAACCATTTTCAAGGTGAATTTCGAGACACTATTAAATTGTCTGCCACTTTGCTCACATCTGAACAGTTGCGCAGTTGGCGATTCTCTACAAAGCACACGAAGGAGGTAACTTTCTTTCATTTAGTGATATTACATTGTCAGTTGTTCCCTATTTTGTTCCTCGTACAATTTAACATAATTTTTTTTATCTATCATGGCTTCTGTAAAGCACAATTTGATGACTTCTGCTTAGCTTCTGCTGTTTATGGTGCAAGGAACAAGTATCGCATAAGCTGTGCAGTATGTTGAAACCTCTGCAAATTGAATTTTGACATTAATGAACGTTTGCAAAACAGACATCACATTACATCAGTCTCTCCATAAAGAATGTTTTCTTGATATCACCAAGATATCAAGAAAAGTAAGACAATGTGCTGCCGAGATATAATGCCCTTTAGTCTTTTTTCTGATTTTAGGATACTTTCTTCGCAAGATTTTAATGCAGAATCTTTGAATCTCGGAACACAAGAATACCTAAAGTCATATGAATTGTCATATTTAGCCAAAATAGATATACATTAAAAACAACATGAGAATAAACACCACTGATTCACCTCACATGAAAGAAAATTGTTTTATTTAGCCTGTATAGATTAACGTTAAAAATCACATGAGAATAAAAAAGCCAGATCCACATCACATGAAAGAAAACGCGCGATGCAAAAAAGAACCAAATTGCTTTTGAAAGCTATGAGAATATGTAAACGAGTTCTTCAGGTGTTTGAACAAAGTTTTCAAAATTGCAGTTAACAATAGCTATTATACGATGATTCTACGAGATTTAATACATTATTTAATACATTTATTTAATACATTATTGTTGTCATTGTCAAATTCCGAATTCAAAAGCTGCATTCTGTCATTCGGATCAATTATTAAAACTCTCCCATAAATATCTGCGAATTTCACAATACTGACATTGACGTATAATTGTTCCAGTGATATCGATCTCTGTTAATTCAAATTGTTTCCATCGTCAACATCCTTTCGAGTGGATTACTCTTCTGTGAAACGGAAGATAGTATTTAAACCACCGAATCGAGGACTTCCCAGTATCTCATTCCGCTCCCTATTGTACTGTATTTGATAGAAAACATCGAAAGTATCCTCATCCGGCGGACCAGTAAAATCCAGATTATTAAATTCCGAATCTAAAAGATCCATTGTGTAATTCCGACCAGATATCAAAATTCTCTCATGACAATCTGCGAATTTCACACAACTTGAACCGCCATCAATTGAGGATTGATATTTACGTATAATTCTTCCAGTGACATCGATCTCCGTTAATTTTGTATCATGTTGGTTGTCATAAGAAACCAATACAAGATTTCCATTGGATTTCGGAAGTACTCTGCCATTAACTATCAAACCACGTATATCGAGGCACAACACTATTTCTAGCTGCAAGGAAGCATTCGCATTATATATATGCGTACTACGGTAGGATTGAATTCTTCCTGTGGTACTGAAAGGATTATTAATCTGCTTCAAAATACTTTTCACAGGATGAAAATATCTTTTTTCTAACTGAAGTTATGTGCGTTTGATTCTTTCATTGGTATGGAGTGAAAAATCGAATAAAAAGTTTCGGAATATTCATGTCATTAAAGTCCTCAGCAACCAATACTTGATTATTCTGCAATTTTGCTGCGCAATAAAGGGCTCTATTCTGTGTCGAACAAAACAAACGGCATCAAAATCGGATTAATACTTTGCAAGTTATAGCAAATTCACAGGCAACTGCTGAATTGAAGAATATTCTACATTGTTGACCCCTCTCACCTATTTCTGCTTCTAGCTCAGTATCTAGGAAGGGACAAGCGACGGGTTTTGACCCCTGGCGTCACAAATGTTCTCAAAAGGCGAAATAAAATTATCAAAGTAAATTCGTGTGTGCATGTATTTAAACGTGTAGAAACTAGATAGGCATTTGACTGTATTACACATCAACATAAAGTACATGTAGAATATACAATGAACTCGAAACCGTTGAAACCTGTAACGTCGACAAGAAACTTGTGAATGCCGGGTTTTTCCTCTGTTAGAAGAAATACAAAGGTGATTCAATTACCGCCTTTAAAGTTCCATGTGATGATGAGATGCACGCTTGCTAGCCTAAATTTTGGCGTTAGAGCTCATTTTGGACAACGAGGTCATTTGTAAGCAGTGTCGGCTGACGTGTGAGATATTTTAATTCACATGCAGAGATTGTTTGAGCTGTTACTTCTGTAGACGTGGCCATGCACATTGTTCGTACGATGATGCACCAAAGTGTCTTGGACATCATAGGCGCAACCACCCTATGGGACCCGTGGGACGCGTCCCCCCCCACTTTCGAACAGGTTGGGACGGTCCCCTCCAACTTTTGAAAATTGTGAGGCAAATAAGAGCCCAAAATGCACTCCATTTGGTATCAAATGCTCAAAATTGCGTCGGCTTGTGGGGCTCCGCCCCAGACCCCGATGGGGGGGGGGAATTACGACGCTTCCCATACCGCCTAGTCGTTAGGAACTTCTTACCTGCTGCAATCTCTCCCCTGTGTACCATTAATGCCAGTATACTACAAGGCCCTGGCATTGGACCTACTGATTTTGTCATAGCCATTTCTAGTCTTAAACGTAAATACAGTAGAAACCGTCTCCCTACATATGCCGACGATAGCTACTTGCAAGCTGGTCCCTGCTTCCTGCATTGACAGCACTCTTTCTGAACTTGACCATATCTCTAAGACTCTAAGTGGGCAATGGGCATCCATTAGCAATCTTAAATTAAACCATGCTAAGACCAGTGAAATGTTTGTCAAACGACCGAGGTCCAAACCTATTGCCCTCCCTCCTCTCATCCCTGGCATCGAGTGGGTCCAGAAGATGGTTATTTTGGGTGTCACTATCTCTGATCGGATTGGCTTTGGGGCACACAGAGACAAAATATGCTGCAAACCCCGAAAATCCATTTTCGAGCTACGTGTTTTGGTCGCCCATGGTTAACACGGTCAACGTCTCTTTGACATTGTTAGAGCTACTATCCTCGCACGGCTACGTTATGCCTCCTCTGTTTGGTGGGGATTTGCCACTGTAGGGAACATAAACGCCTTAACGGTATTCTGAGAAAAATGACCCGTCCAGGCTTCCTCCCTGCCGATCTTCCTGGTTTTGACAAACACTGTTCTAGAGCTTATTCTACTCTTTTCCGTTCAATTCTTTTAAACCCTTGTCACGTCCAGTTTATTCATATAATAAAGTCATATTTTTCACAGATCTAGATGAATTAGGTACTTTTATATCGAAATCATCGGTGAAAAATTTGAGGTAAATAAAAGCCCAAAATGTACTACATTTGGCATCAAATGCTCAAAATTCGTCAGGGGGCTCCGCCCCAGACCTTCATGGGGAGCTTACGACGCTCCCCCATACCCCTAGTCGATAGGGGCTTCTTGCCTTCGGTATCGCAGCTTCGCGCCTTCGGCGCTCGCATTCCCCCACCCCACTCACACATTCTAGTAGGATGCCCAACTTGGACCGTGGTTGCGCCCCTGGTCTTGGTTATAATTGTTTGTCATTCGAGAGGTAATCCGAAGTAAGAAGAAATTTTAACTTAGGTATCGGCTTCAGTTACACCACCAAGACAGTCAAGCCAAAAATATTATTATTACTAAATAATTTGCAACGCGCGCAAGGTCAGACCGTAATGAGTATCTGAGGCGCGGAGATCCAGCCGCCAGGTTAAAATGCACTTATATATCCAAATCGTTGAAAGCCAAGGACAAAAAGTGAGCTTTGAGCCGCTTATTGAAGGCAGGAAGTGAATTTGAGCCATGAAGAGAGACTGGCAGTCGATTCCATTCCATGGTAGCAGAGAGATCAATAATTGTTCACGCTAGCCATGATCTATCAGTAAAAATGAAGAAAGGAGTAAGCTGGCCACCCGCCATAGAATCAAAAGGATAAGAAATATAAAGTGGCTTACTCTTCAGATGAGCTTAAGAATCACACACTGACCGTAATTCCAATGTTGTTTATAGCATGCATTGAATAAAGTAATTTGTCAATTTTATAAACAGTACTGACCAGTGCTCTTTAGATTTCTGTAAACTCTGTTTCGAAAGAAGTTGGTCGCAAGGATACTGCTCCATTGCGAACAGACAGTTTTAAGTCGGCTTATCACAAGATCCGCTTTTTCTTTCCACACACTTTTGGCCAACTTCATACCCTTCACTTCCATAACTACGGCTTCAACAAGGATACACTCCAGCATCTCGATCGGTAGATCTTGCAGCTACAGGAATAAGATATCACATCTGTATACGCACTTCTTTATAACTCCTCAGCATAAGATCAACGAAGTGCAAGGCCCTTCAAGGCGATTTGTAAACACCACAGCTATCCAAGAAGAGGACGGACTCTTTCAATATCAACTTGCATTAGCAGGTTCAGTTTAATTAAAGAAAATGAGGCTGAAATGGATGCAGCATCCGATTACTTTGCTACTTACTTCACAGTTGATGCTGTTTAAGTTCTTAAAAGAAATCTAACAAGCAAGATTATACTCATCTCTGCTACTATTTTTAGCTGGAATTAGTAAGCCGCTTAAAAATATCTCTTTATCAAACAAACTTGTATTAGTGTTCAAACATTTGCCCAATTATTTAGCCTAGTTATTGCATAATTTTTTTTATCGGAATCCCTCGAAAGAATGCAATGACATTTAACACAGACGCTACACAGCCTTCTCTCAGTCTGCTGGATGCCGCGATTGCAACATGTCTATAGACGATACCAAGAAAAACAAAAAGCTATCGCAAAATTGAAACTGTTGCTAAGACGTCTATAGAGTATTCATTCGACTTTATCTTGGGATATGACGCATTTAAATTTCTGCTTTGTCTCAAATCTATATTCTTAAGTGTCAATAAATCTATATTTTCTAAGAATGAAGAATGTAAACTATACGTCTATAAATCACAATGTTCAACGAAGAATGCATAGATTAACACTTTTTTACTTTCATTTTCCATACAATGTGCCCTACCGTTGTGTCACTTAATGAGGTAAGTTTGGCACATTTAGCACTGTGTCGCTGCTGGGATACTACTGTAAGAGAAATAAAATAAAAATACACAAATTATTATTCGTTAATTATTATTAAATTTAGTATTTTAAGGCTATAATTAAGCCATGCAAACGGCTGGTCGTCTCGTTGGGTCCACGTATGTTACCGAATATGCATAAACAAAGACAAAACTGAGCTAGGATAAGGCCTAAGTAGTTCTAACATGCATATAAAAAACAACCATCTAAAATGCTTATTAAGTGATTAAGCAAAAAGAACTTCCATAAATTAACTTACAGTCTGAGGCTTCATTGGTTTCCTCGTTATCATTTGATTCAGGTGATCTTCCTTTCTTCCATATAGCTTAAGTGGAGCAACAACAAATAGGCGTCACAAAAAGACTCCAAACCTGCAAAAACCTTCTTAACTAACCTACTAAATGAACTTGGTGCATTTCGAAGCCCAAAAGCCAAGTATTTCCATTGGAAATGTCCATTAGGTGTTACAAGAGCTGTTACCTCCCTTGCCTATGGCGCTGTAGGAATTTGCCAGTAAACTTTTGTCATGTTCAATTTCGTAAGAAATTTTACCGGCCCAACTTTGTTTATGAGAGTTTCCACTCGAGGCATCGGAAACGAATCAGGAACAGTGACTGCATTCAGTTTCCTGAAATCAGTACACAGTCTTAGTGTACCATCTGGCTTTGGAACCAAAACTATTGGTGCCGCCCACGGACTTTCAGACTCTTCAATTATGCCTGATTGCAACAACTCCTCTATTTCCTTGTTAACCAACTTTAACCTGTCCGGATGAAGCGGATATGGTGACTGCCTCATCGGTCTGGCACCCTCCATCAACTTCACATCATGTGACACCACAGTTGTCCTCCCTGGCTTATCAGTAAACCCACTCTGAAATTTGCACAATACATTTGTTAAATCATCAATCTGACTCTGATTTAAATGATCCATGTTAACAGACTCCAAAAATGATGTAGACATGCCTGTATCAGAAATCAAAACATTCACTTCAGATTCATCATTCACAACCAACACCTTTTCCCCTTGCCGTGGTAAATACTTCTTCATGAGATTGACATGCACAACCCTTTTCGTTTTCCTCCGATCTGGAGTACCGACGAGATAATCCACCTCCCCAAGTCTTTTCAACACTTGATAGGGACCACAATACTTCGCTTGTAATGGTTTCCCAATCAAAGGCAACAACAATAATACCTGTTCACCCTACTCAAAAGTAGCAGACTTCGCATGCAAATCGTACCATTCTTTTGATTTCGACTTAAATATCATTTCATTGTTATTTGCAATCTGTAAAGATGCCTTAATCTTCTCTCGAAGATCCAAAACAAAATCAATCAAATTCGTCTTTTTCAGTTCAGGCACAACATCAGTTCGAATCCAACTCACATCCCTTCCATCCCTTCCAAACATTAAATCAAATGCAGAGAAACCCAATCCCTGAACTGGAACTTCTCTATATGCAAACAGTACCCAAGGAAGAATTTCATCCCAATCAGCCTGAAACGTTTTCCCTACTGCTTTCAACATATCTTTTAGAGTACGATGAAATCGTTCCAGACATCCATTCGTCATTAGATGAAAAGCGCTCGTCTTTAACTGAATTCTCTGACATTCTTTCATAAACAATTGCATCACTTCTGACATAAATTCAGAACCCTTATCTGTCAAAACTTCGTCAGGAAAACCAAATGTTGTGAACACTGACACCAACACCTTCGCAACTTCCACCGCTGTGTGTACCTTAAGCGGAAATGCCAACGGAAAATGCGTACCTAGATCCATTATCGTCAACAGAAATCTGTTTCTCGACTTATCGCAATATCCAAAGGACCAACGATATCCAAAGCAATCCTTGACCATGGTTTATCAATGACCGGCAAATTAATCAAAGGCGCTCTAGCTTTTGTAGCTCCTCTGACAAACATCACAAGTGCGGCAGTACTCTCTCACGTACTTTAAAATACCAGGCCAATAAAAATGCCTCAACACTCTATCAAGCGTTTTCTGCGTACCTAAATGTCCACTCGAAGGGACATCATGCGCTACATGAATTATCTTTGACCTAAAAGAAATTGGAACGAGTACTTGCGTTCTACCAAACCCTTCAGGCTCCAAGACATTTCTCCAGACCCGAATCAAAACTCCATCCCGAACCTCGTAAAAAGATCGTTCACTTCTGTCCGGTGACCGTGCTAGATCAAAAAGACAATTGAAAGATACGTCACTGCGTTGCAATTCAATTAATCTTTCCCTTGAACAAAATTCCAAACCTTCAACAAGACTCTCTTCCTCTTCACTAAACAAATTATTTAAATCCAAGTCAACAGAATCAATTACATCAGAAGTCTTAATTATAGGAGCGTCAACGTTTGCAGCGTCCTGTCCATCTACGCTTGAGTGCATCGTCGTCCCTAATTTACTCTGAGCCATCGTAACCACTGCTACATCTATCGGTTCCTTTTGTATTAAGTCATTTCCGATCAGCATATTAATTCCTTTTGGTAATTTGTCCACCAACCCACAAAGAACAGTTCCCGAAACCCACTCACTTTCTAATTCAATTTCAACTAACGGGATATTAACTGGTTCACCAACAATTCCCTGAATCATTCTATCCTCTCCTATTAAGACATAATCACTTGGATTAAGCCCATCCCTACTGACTATCGACTGTCTCTCAGTAGCACCACATGACGCTGCGAACCCTGTCGTCCGTACACAAGTCCATCCTTAACAAACGGTCTATACTGCTGATTTATCGTTGAATTGCCCGAATGCACATCTACTAATCCAATGTTATTATCTGAGTAATTTGTGTTTGCACTGACCAAATTTCTTGCTTTTAGCTTTTCACAATTTGTAATGCTATGCGTTCTCGCACGACAATATGCACAAGTTACAGAAGTGCCAAACGCATTTGTATAACTCCTAGAGTCCTACTTGTATTCATAGGGCTGCCGAAAGAACTTTGACCTCCGCTTCTTTTCACATTAGCACTGTCATTTGCCCATCCCTTTTCAAATTTCACTGGTGCTACATTAGCTTTCTCTCTGCATTTTCCTCAATCAAACCTTGTGCTCCGTCCTCGAAGTAACCTCCTGTTAATCTTTCAAATGAACCTCCTAATTCTTTCATCTGCAATTGATGCTGTCTCTGTTTTTCTTTCTCTGCCAATTCCATTTGTAACTTTCTCTCATCTGCTTCTATCTGCATCCTCTTAGCCTCGTTTTCCATAGACAATCTTGCTGCCAATGTTTCGCTATCTATACCCTCAGCTTCCTTTCTAAAATTTCTGCCTCCATCCGTAATTTCCTTTCCATCGCTTCTGCCTCCTCTTTCTTAACCTGTATCCTCCTTTCTTCCTCTTCCTTCTTAACTTGTGATTCTATTTGTATTTTCCTCTCCATTGCTTCTGCCTCTTCTTTCTTCACCTGTGCCTCTATTTGTATTTTCCTTTCTGTTGCTTCGTTTTTAGCTTCAAATTCTTTCTCAAGTCTTCGTGACTCCAATTCTGCTTGTTCCAACTTAAGCTTAGCATCCGCATTTATTTGTATTTTCATCTTCTCCAGCTCAAACTGTCTTTCCGCTTCTCGGTCTTCTTTTTGCTGCATACGTGCAATTTCCTGTTCTTTCACCAATTTTAATTTTAAAATTTCAGCCTGAACCCAAGACTCTTTTGCTTTTGGAGACGCATTTGGCGACTTAGTCAATTTTAACAATGCCTTTTGCAATTGCACTTTTGTAAGATCTTTTACGTCTTGCCCAAATTTCTACAATTTCAATTTTAAATCCTCCTGTTTCATATCCAAAATGTCGTCCGATGTCAACATTTTCACCGCCTTTGGCGTCTCCATTTCCAAAATTTCGAAATTTCAAAATTATCTTAAGACACGCCCCTGCATTTCAAAATTTTCTTCTCTGCCTCAAATTTTCTCTTAATCGTCGCGAAAAATTTCCGACGAAACCTTAAATGTTGTATGTGCTACCAACAAATGAGAATTTCAAACGTACGAGAAAAAAAATCCCGGCCTAGAGCTCCCATATGTTACGTGTCCCCACTGAATAAAGGCTCAAACACTCGTATCTAGTTTAAAAGGTATAATTCTCAACAAAATACAACTCAAACCGATACATTACCCAACCGTAGAACGACGGTGGATGGTGGTTCGCTCTTTGTGTCGAAAGAACGCCAACGAAACAGAACTTCACAGCAGCAACAGGCTGACGACAAGAAGAACTCTTAACCGAACTTAAGTAGAACATCAACCGTGGAACTGACCACGAAAATAGCTTAACTATCGTGCAGAAGAAAACACCCAGGATGACCTCAGGAAGACCTCAGGAAGAACTCGGACAAGACAAACGCCCGACGGCCGTATTATCAGAGTCTTCCTCGACTCCCCTTTTTCTACATCCTTATATAGGAAATTTCCCCCGCAAGAGGTCTCCCTTCCGCCCAGGAAACCTACTAAAGCATAACTATGGACCATCCCAGGACCGGTTAGGACTCAGTCATGAGACCCTAACAACATGTATGAAATACGTGTCTGGGAAAAGTATTTTAAATACTAAGTACTGTCGCGTCGTCCCCCCCTTACCACTGGCCCCCAGAGAAAACAGTGCGGTTGCAGCCCCTATTTCGCCGTGTCTAGTAGAAAGCAAGGCCAAGGTTGAAATCTGGGAGCTTATTTCAGAATAGGTAACTTGGGACGGAGGGGACGACGTGTGGGCGTCCCTATCACCTATCCCCGGACTATCAGCTTCCTCCCCATTGACTGAAGATGGAACAGACATTATTCGGCTGAGCCAGTAACTGATGATTTATTATTATCGCAAATGGAACAAAAGAAGTACAATTATGCGGTGATTATGTCTAACACTAAAAATTGCATTGAACTAAAACAACCTCACTGGTCTGTGACTTGGGCCTACACCTAAATTTCCTGTTCTTATCCTTACTTATTCAATTTCAACAAAATGGCGGAAGCCCTAAGCTCTAGAGGGAAGCGCTACATAAACTCTACTAACGGGACCTTTGGCAAACCAAACAGCACGTAACGTATTCAAGTTACTGTGTAACATTAATTGCCAAACCACAAGAAACCCCTGAAAGTATTAATACAACAGAGTTGATAGCTTCTTCAATTAGTTTTAGATCGAAATTTCCCTCTAAGACGCCATCTTCTTAAAACAAAAAACAAACAAGACCGACTTTGACGTCACTAACTCCTGCACACCAATGATGACGTTGACAGAGGAAAGGGCCAATCACCAAAGGGTTGCTCCAATTTGCCGTAATGTGATTGGTGTAATTGACCGTTACGGAAAGCGGGTCAAGGGTGCATTATAATACTGATCTGATGTGAGGCTCGGAGCTAACCCGAGTCTTCACACTTTCCCCAAACCACTTTAACCCTTTGGAGGTGAGGTGGGGTATGACACACCCCAAGGCTATTCTACGCTGCTTTTTCTACGGAAAACGTAGAACCAGCTTGGATTATTTTTGTCTACCTTAGTGAATATGAAATACGGACACTTTAGGACACTTTCAGGTACTTTTGGACGCCATTATTTTTTATTTCTTGCATATTAAAGTGAAACTATAATTTTTCGTATACATATTGATTTTAATGAATTAAAAAAAGTAACGGCACAGTGCTGAAAAAATTGTGCGATTATAAGATATTACTGCATATAGTGTTGCATCCATGCAAATTTGATCCATTATTACGGGTATTATGTCACGTGTTCTCAAATGTTCCATGTTTCGAGGGCCACGAAGATGCCATTGCAAAGGGCCGCTTTGATTTTGAGCGCCACCACGCTGGCCATATCAATTATGATTGAAAACTGTTATTTGTTACTGAAAATCACCAATTTAGCCGATAATTGGTTACATAACTATAGTTTAGCTCACAATTTATGTTATGTTGTTGATATTGCGACTTGCAAGTAATTATTTGTTTTGGGGTATGTCAGACCCCACCTCACCTCAAACGTTACAATGCTTCACCTCACCTCCAAAGGGTTAAGTGGCGCAGCCACTTAGGAAAAACAAGCTATAGTGCCCAGGGGTCGAAAAACTTATTGCCAACTGAATCGTGGTTTGCAGGTTCATATCCAAGCGGTGGCCACACTAAAAATCACATTACCTTCAGACATTACCATTTCCTTTAAATCACATCAAACATTCAAACCTACTGTCACAGTTAACTCAAAACATTTGCAAGTTTCTAAAAGCAAAGCGGTATAGTCTGACATTGAAACTTGAAAATCAAAGCTTACGGAAACCAAAACTTACGACCACTTACTGCGTAACTCTAAACCAATATTGTAAGACCATGTACATGACAAAAAGAACTCTTAGAAATCATTAGTTTCTAAACAAGTAACTAACTGCGATAATTATTCAAGTTGGTTTTAGGTACTTTGATACATTATCAATAACTACATCATGGATATACAATTATCCGAGGTTAAATAATCATCAGGTCTATGTGAAATGATATCAAACAAAACATTAACACTCTTTTCTAAGATGCTTTTTGACATGGAAGAGGCAATAACTTCATTATCATAATCACTTTTCAAAGAGTAATTATTCAATCATGTACCAATAACATTTCAGAAGATGTAGAGTCAAATATGCTCTAGGATTCAACTATTTCGTGTGTCATAGCGTCATACAATCATTCGTACACTTCAGGCCATCTTAGAATATCTTGGAGTTTGCAACCTAGGGAGCATCACTTAGGGTGGAAGTATCAGGCTCAGTTTTGAGTATACCGCACAACCCAGCTCAACCTAACTATAGCATTACATACTACACTTCAAATAGTGTCTAGTATTCGCAACATGGGGAGCAACATTTACAGTTGAAGTATCAGGTTCATAAGGGAGCATACTAAACAACTCAACTCAACCCAACTACACAGCACACCTCCTAAAGTTATACCTAAGACATCTATCATCCATCATCCATTACATGTTTACTGCCACACCTTGCCAGTTAAAATCATACAAGGGCATTTGACTCTTCTGGTTTCTCAGACCAATAACATCTGAATAATTCTGAAAGTTACCCAGAAATACTTATTCTAAGCTAAACATTTAACCTAAGAATCATTAATCATCATTGCAAAAATGTTACAATAGCCCTACTAATAGGCAATTCGGCACTTAGTAACCATTTCCAGTGCAAAAGTACCAATCAGTATAGCAAAACAACTCAACACAACTAAATTCAAGACACAGATGAACTTAAGCCATCTATCAGGCAACTTACAGTACTAACTTACACTCATGATTATTAATCTGTCACAACTAACGACGGAACTTTCGACGTGTAAAATAAACTGGTTCATCAGAATCAAAGAAAAAGTTTTATCTTGTGAGGCACAAAATCCGCGCAATTAAGCGGCATTTTAATCACTAACCCAATTGGAACTTGGCTTACACAACCAGACCAAATGCTAAGTCCACGCAGACCTCTCGAAGGGAATCGTCTATTAGACCCAAGGCAAAAGGGATGCGAACCCAATGCAATTTACGTGACACCAAAGACCACTAAACTCATTTAACCGGTCTACTAGTTCAACGGGCATACCTACATGAGAATAAACACCATAAAATCTTACATTAACCAAAGTCATACACATTTAACGATCCTAAAAGAAAAACAACACAAAGGCAACCCTCATGAACCCTCCGGTCCATCAGGCAGTTACATAGTCGCACTATTCTAAGTATCTAGCTGGAGGGACACTGCGACGCTGTGGTCTTGCCAATCCTCCAGGAGAGTTCTCCATATCCAGGGTACACTTCACGGAAGACGCGGTCGCCGTGGCGACCGCTCGGATGACGCCACCAGGCAACGGGCGCCTTGACATCGAGTCCGCATTCACATGAGAAGTACCTCCACGATGCTTTACATCAAAGTCAAATTCCTCAATGGTGGTCAGTCAACGCGCTTGCTGACCGATCGGTCGCGGAGTTCTCCGGAGCCATTGTTGGGTCGAATGATCAGTTCGTAAGAGAAACTTACGACCTAGCAGGTAATGTCTGAACGTTTTCAAGAAGTATACTATAGCCAGTAATTCGCGTTTTGTAACATCGTAGTTGCATTCAGAGCGGGAGCACACTCGACTGCCATAACAGATAACCTTCTCGAGACCCTCCTGTACCTGCGACAGAACGGCTCCCAATGAGTCGGCGGAGGCATCAGTGTCTAGAAAGTACATGCCTTCGTCTTGCGGTAACGCCAGAACGGGTGCTTCAGTTTGACGTTTCTTGAGTTCAGCGAAAGCTGTTTTACAGTCGGGGACCATTGGAATTTCTGGCCCTTTCTCGTCAAAGCATGTAGAGGTTTCGCGACATTGGCAAAATCTGGTACAAACCGTCGATAATAAGCACTGAGTCCGACAAAGGATCTGAGTTCACGAAGGTTTCGCGGCGCAGGCCAGTCTTTGACGGTAGCAACCTTGGCAGGGTCGGTGGCCACTCCTTCCGCACTGACTACATGTCCCAGGAAAAGAACTTTTCTCTGCAGTAGGTGACATTTGCTCGGTTTCAGTTTCAGGTTTGCAGTTCTCAGCCGTGTTAACACTTGCACCAACCGCTCTAAGTGTGACTGTAGATCGCCGGCGAAGATGATTATATCGTCCAAGTAGATCAAGCAAATGGAGAAATTCAATCCAGCCATTACCAAGTTCATCATGCGGGCAAACGAGGCAGGCGAATTGCACAGTCCAAATGGCAACACCCTAAACTGAAAACTGCCCTGTCCGGTAACGAATGCTGTTTTATGCTTGTCTCTGGGATGTACCGCCATCTGGTAATATCCAGCCCTTAGGTCGAAGGTTCTGAACCATTTAGCGCTTCCCAGAGTATCCAGACATTCACTTTTGAGCGGCAGCGGATACGCATCTTTGCGGGTCTTTAAATTTACAGCGCGATAGTCAACACAGAATCGGGTCGACCCATCTTTCTTACGGACCAAAACTACGTTGCTAGACCATTCAGACTTCGACGGCTCAATGACGTTCTGCTGCAGCATTTGTTCAACTTGGGTGTCGATGGTTGGTAACTGGGTCAATGGTTGACGTCTCAACGACTGTCTGACAGGAGCTTCATTTCCGGTGTCGATTTCATGACGTACGACATCCGTAAACCCTAAATCCCATTCATGAAGAGAGAATGCTTGACGGTTTTCCATAATTATCGACCTCAATTGGGAAACAACCCCTTCTGGCACATCTTCCGCCACATCGGTTCATAACGGCTTCAACAGAGTCTCCTTGTGAAGAGCATCGGATCCACCTTCGGAAGAGCGTACAGCAGCCGTTTGATGTGAGTGCTCACTCTGAACTGGGGCTTCCACAATGTCAACCTCCTCAACCGGCCACTGGTTACCTTTTTTTAAACGAACTTGCTGCCTGGTCGGGTTCAAAACTCTCATCATCATTCCCTGCGTTTCATTTGGTAACACTGTTCCCGCGACGACCAATCCCGAGTCCAACACTCGTGGATGAGTAGCCCACGACTTTGTAGTTTGTCTTAGGTCGGGCAAAATTGCATAGACCTCGACATCTGACTCACTCATGGCCGGAATTTGAACATCATAAGCCACAACCACCTTGCGGCACTTGGAACCACGAGGCATACTGTACAAAAAAAATCGTTGACCCTGCAACTGAATCCAGCGCTCGTCAAAATTCCAGACGGCCTTCTGACGTTCCAACCATTCTAATCCTAATATCATTTCAGAAAGCTGTTCGGTCACGAGGCATGGAACAACAAAAGTGGTATCTTCAAGTTCACAGGTCACTTCTACTTCACCCAAAACTTTTATTGACGTCCCATTTGCGGCTTTCAACATTTGCTGAGTTCGTGACAGATCGTGCAGGCGAACCAGAGAGGCTGGGATGAGCGACATTTCGCTGCCTGAATCAATCAACGAGAGTACATTCTGACCGTTCACCTTCATAGGAAAGTATGCATTCGAACTACCTTGGATGTAACGGGCGTTGGCAGTGTCCTGTGCATCATGGGCGATTTCTGCGGAATCGGCCAACGACGATCTTTGGGGACAGTATCTCTGAATATGGCCCCGCTGATTACAATGGTAGCAACGATTATTGGGGCGTCGTACGTTGGGTAAACTCCTGAAGCTAGTCCCATTGTTCCGATTGCCTGAAGGAGACTGATACGTGGGAGGGTTTGGCGGAGGTCTCACTCTTGTTTGGTTCATACTCCCAACTAGGTTTTGATTGAATCCCATCAACTAATTCTCTACTTAACTCTGTCTCTGTTCTAAGGACTTCATTTGTTCCTTAATTTGCCTGCTTAATTGATCAATCGTCACTTCACTTTCTTGTATAGCTTTGGTCCTTCCAAACCGTCTCTCATGAGTGTCCTCTTTGGCTCTGGTTCTCTGATTGGCTTCTAAACGAGTGGCATATTGGCAAGCCAAGTCCAGCGTGGTCGGTTCACGATCACGAACTCGAAGTGCTAGTTCTGGATCTATCAGTGCGTCCAGAAACGAATCGATGGCAACTATCTCGCTCATCTCCGTGGCGGGACCAGGATATGCTAATACCATTAAACGACGTATATCTTGCGCTAATGAGGGTAAGCCTTCTCCGTATTTCTGTCGCCTAGTTCTCAACTGAGTTCTGTAAAGAGCAGAGTGGTCAGAACTACCATAGCGAGCTCGGAGTTTGGTTACCAGGTCATTCCACGTGGTAACACCAGAGGCATTGAATTCCCACAACACTTGCGAAGCAGTTCCCGTCAATGAGCACATGAGCTGGCTCAAACGTTCCGAACTATCCCACAAGTTGTGTTTAGCACAAATCTGTCGCCTAGTTCTCAAGTACGACTTAGCTAGAAAAGCTTCAATTGGAGATTGTCCATCATACTTTTCGAGCTTTAGCCATTGTTTCGGCTTCGTCGTCGTTCTCTCACTGGACACTACAAACGACGGCTCAGCCACTGAAGCGGAAGACATCGGAGGACTTTCTTTAGTTTGAAATTTATCTGGTTGTTTCTCATCACTGGGAGGTTTACTCGCTTCATCGATAGTCTCGTGCCCCTGTACCCCGATCTGACTAAGCGGTGTCATCTTAGAAGCATGATTCTCTGTTTGCAATCCCTGTGAATCCATAGACAAACCATGAATCGAATTCTACGGTTCTCTGCTCACAGTGGATTGACAGATCCCCGATTCTAGCTCGTAAAGTCGTTGGCAAGCTAACTGGACCTGATGCTTCACCTGTTCCCATTCTAATGTTAGCTTTCTGTCTGACAAATAAGGTTTGGCTAGCGTGGGTGGACCTACGACTTCCAAATCTTGAACATTATCTATGCCGACAGTTGCTTTTGACATCCCCTTCAAAGGATCTAACGAACATCTCATGTCCGCAAGAGTAGTATAGATAACTGGTAATTGTCTCGTCACATTCCTTGCAGATTGAGTGACCACTGTTACTAGAGCATTGTCAGATCTGGGGTGGTTTATAAAGCTGGGTGATTGCTTGTTTTCTGAATATGCTTCATAGATTAGGGAAGTTTTAGATCAATCCCAGTTGATTAAGTTGATTTGATTAAGTCCTGACATGTTTTCTACTACTACTGCTACTGCTACTGCTACTGCTACTGCTACTGCTACTGCTACTGCTACTGCTACTGCTACTGCTACTGCTACTGCTACTGCTACTACTACTACTACTACTACTACTACTACTACTACTACTACTACTACTACTACTACTACTACTACTACTACTGCTACTACTACTATACTGGTAAATTGACAAACATGACCCTTTGCAGCTATTTCACGGATGCTAAGACCTTCTTCATACAAAGCAACGATATATGCACGCTTCCTAGGCGTGTATTCCAGGCCCCGTAGACCCATTTCTATACTAAACTGTCACAATTCTCACAAATATACTGTAACTAGCAGTTTTTACCCGGCGTTCGCCCTGGTTTTCCTCAGCGCCCGTGTATTTGAATTTAACGACATCTTCGTCAGCGCCCGTGAATTAGAATTTAACGATGTGCAAATTGTTCGTGTGTCCCTCTGGCGAATTTACGCGCTGGCTTGAAATTGTTTAAAACAACTCTACGCAATATATACTCCTGCATAGCTAGATTTCAATGGCATTGAAACAGACTATGACCACATCGAAACTTAAAATGTCCAAATATCGGAATTTGAAGTAAATTTTGAGGTGAAATAAAGTTGGGTTGAGATCTATAGAAATTCAAATGAAAACGTTCGTTAAAAATTTCGTATCGCTAAAGTGTTGCATTGAAATTTTGCCGTGGGCGTAACCATTTCCGATTTAAAATCAACGGTCATCGTGATTGGTTGCGAATCAGAGCGTTGACCTAAATGCTCCGCGTGACGTAAGATTGCTTATATAGCCGCGTGACCTGGACAACATTAATGGCGATACTATTATAAGATAGCCTCGTCGAAAAAGTTGAAAATTTAAAATGTCCATATATCGGCGTTTAAATAAATTTAAGAGCTGAAAATAGTCGCGATGACCTAGACGTGGCGTAATAATGTTTTGTAAAATTTTGTAAATCGCTAAAGCGTTCCGTTTCGGAGCCTTTAGACAACGGACAAACATTCATACAAACAAACGGAATGAAAACGTAAACAGACTTCGCCTTATAATATAAGTGAAGGCACTCACTGACAGCAGACCATAAGACTTACACTGTTATCTAATAAATGTTGCATTGTAGTCTAACAATTTACAAATGTCGCACTGAGACTTACATGTATAATAAAGACCAAAACAGTAAGGTCTTTACTCCATAAAATAGGCCCGAAAATAGTCTTGAACCATCTTACAAAATTCCTCTCAAAACCCTGCTGACTAACTGTACTACAGTGTGTAATGTATAGGCCGCCCGGACCCGCCATGAGAGCTCTTCACAACGCTCGTCCAAACCCCTCACGCGGTTGACTCGATTGCTTGTCGGTCGGCTTGTTCAAGGACGAGTAAACACCCCCGAAACAAAATCCTGGCTACGGTCTTGTACATTACAGCTTTTACAGTCGAGTCTATTAGCTATCTTATATTGTCTACGTGTGTATGTACTGTTGAAGGTGTTAGTAACATGAACCCATTTTGGACCAAAACTTTATTAAGAAATTTTTTTATGATCTGTCATAATTATTGGGACCTTGATGGCAATGTTTGAACGTATGTATTATGTTTTTTGACTATTCTCAAATAACATATGCAAATTTGCATATGTTCGTTTTACGAACATTGGGCCAATAGGCTCCTAACAAGGTGAAACATTGAACAGGTGAAATATTGAACATGCATGAAATTACATTGTAACACAATAACGTAAAAAAATGGATAATTGGTGTTAAAACCGTCTTGGATGCGCTTCTTGGCAACACTGAAGCAGCGTCTCTTGGACACAGTTGGACTCACACCGACATGGTCTGATGCTATGAACACTGGCTTGTTGTCTTTCCACAATGCCACCACGACACTTCCATTGCTCTGATATTCGATTGCTCCTCGCTGCTCTCTTCATTGCACTGGATTTCATGAGAGGACAGTCTCACAAGCAGTTCCCCCGTATTGTCCCAGTGGCAGTAAAAACTGTAGGCCTATCCTTCAGTATCGTGAGGAGTACCAAAGAAGTGAAGAAGTTGTGGAAAGTCAGAGTGTGACACTGGGGATGTTCAACTGTCGTCAGAAGCTGCCAGACAGCTTGACTACCGAGGCTGTCATCCTCACCACGTGTTGAATCCTGTGTATTGATTGGTGCTCCACAGTCATCAATTTAGGGTCCTTTATTGTTTATCACACACACACACACACACACACACACACACACACACACACACACACACACACACACACACACACACACACACACACACACACACACACACACACACACACACACACACACACACACACACACACACACACACACACACACACACACACACACACACACACACACACACACACACACAGAGAGACGGACTATCTCGGAACATGCTCTCTCTCTCTCTCTCTCTCTCTCTCTCTCTCTCTCTCTCTCTCTCTCTCTCTCTCTCTCTCTGTGTCTCTGTCTGTCTCTGTCTATGTCTCTGTCTGTCTGTCTGTCTGTCTGTCTCTCTCTGTCCCTCTCTGTCTCTGTATCTGTCTCTGTCTCTGTCTCTGTCTCTCACCCTCTCCCTCCCTCTCTCTCTCTCTCTCTCTCTCTCTCTCTCTCTCTCTCTCTCTCTCTCTCTCTCTCTCTCTCTCTCTCTCTCTCTCTCTCTCTCTCTCTGTGTCTCGATCGCTCTCACCCTGCATGAGGCGCGTCTTAAGCCATAGATAAAAGGCGCCCGATTCGCGAGTTGTCGTTCGAGTAGACCGGTCGCAAACACGTTGAACTCCATTACTCGTTTGAATAGCAGTCTCACCTTCGCCGTTTTGTGACTTAGAAGTCGTTCCGGTGCTTCGGCTGTGACAGTAGTACAGTGTGATTTTCGTTAACGATAACTATAACTATAACTAAAAAATATCATTAACTATAACTATAACGAAAATAACACTAACGAAAATAAAATGATTTCGTTAACGATAACTATAACTATAACTAAAAAATATCATTAACTATAACTATAACGAAAATAACACTAACGACAATTCATCGCTATTTTCGTTAGGCCTGCAAAAAAATTGAAGTCAAACATGAGAACTTGAAAATGCACTACAAATTAATAATAGCCTATGTTCGCCCCGGGATTTTGAACGCATTTTATTGTAAACGTCTTGATAGAGATTGCGACCCACGTTACATTAACTAGCGCAAATTTGCAAAACAATAGACATAGTAATCTTGTAGTAAAAATGTCTCTAAAGATCTTGAGCGGCCGCATGCGTGGAAATTCTGTTTGGAGTCATTTGAAGTACGATTCAGTCAGAAATAAGAGTTCGTGTATCATCAGCGGTGGTGGTGCTAATGAGGGGAAGTTATGTGGCCGGCTCATAACCGGTAAAACACGACTAATCTGCTCAATCATATCAAGTATCACCATCCATCTACATACAAAGAAGTCTGCACTGCAGAGAGTGATAGAAAGCGGTGCTTAGAAGGAGACTCGGCGAAGATAATAAAAACTGATAAGTTATTAGTGTGCCGTACATGTGCAATTAACAGACTCAACTTTGCCAATGGCTGTTTTTCATTTTGTTTGTTGAATTTTGCGAGCTTTACAACGTCTCTCTTTGTTTCTAGGTGTCGTCATACAGATATATTTCTATGTGTCATGTATTTAATTAACCTTGATGCTTAACCAATGATGAAGGGTAGCCATTCCAGAGTGATCTGTTTTGAATTATTGTCTTCACTTTGAAAACTAAAGAATAAATTACCCTTACGATAATTATATAATCTGAAACAACACTCAATCTCTTAACAGATTTATTTTTAATCTCGTAATATGAAATATTGCACCGGTAGTATAGCTATTTGAAGCACTTTAATTAAAATGAAAAACAGCCATTGGCAAAGTTGAGTCTCTTTCAAGTTCTATAAATTAAAAAATACTTAATCGATATTACTGAATAAAAATTTTCTAAGCTAGATTATGCCATAGGAATAATGAGAACTGCTTAAAACAATTTCTGTCGACGTCAACGGCCGTCATTGTCATATTATTAAGATTTCGTTAAACTCTGTATCTAATCCAGTCAATTATGAGATGAATTTGGTGAAGTTGAGTCGTAGAGTTAGGTCGATGTTAGCGGTCCTTGGCGGTCACAAGATGCAGCTACACAACGCAAAAACTTGCTGCCATGCGTTGATGACAGTCTGAAGCTTGAGGAGGCGACGTTATACCAAAGCTCATTATGATACAGCATCGTTAAAGAAATTACTAAAGAGAGGTAGACATGTTAGGCTTCGACAGTAGAGAGTGACACGGGCAATTTCCACGCGATGACCGCGGTAAATGCCGTCGTAATGGGGACAACAATTGCGGTTTTACCGCTGTATTGGGTTTACTGTCGCAATAATACCGCTGTAATGGGGAATATGCAGGAGCTAGAACAACGGTAATCGCAACTATTTTAGTTATAGAGTTCATATTTTAGTTATAGAGTTTATACAGCGTTTGGGGTATAAGTTATAGTATAGACCTACAGTAACTAGCTTCCTTAATTACGACAACACACACGCCCTGGTTTTCGACACGATATATTATTGTATTAACGATGTAATGAACATTGTATAGTACTTGAACACTTTACAGCTAATATCTCCAACCACCATGTGAGAACACAACAACGTCCCCTTCTCTCCTCTCTTATCTCTATTTATACCCTTGTGTGGGGGGGGGGGAAGGGAACACGGACAGGTAACATTTCCTCTATTGACTCCTGTTCTGCTCCCTGTTCACCCAGAACCTCAAATCGGTTCTTTAATTCCAGTTGAAACTTTTCCTGCACCTCCTTCCTGATTAACTTGGCCACATCTATTATCCCATGTTGCTGTTTTTCCGTTCGTTTCTTCAACTTCAGTTTAAGTGTCGCAATAACCAAGTGGTGATCTGAGGCAGCGTCAGCTCCTCTGTACACCCTCACGTCCTGCATCGCCGTCGCCCATCTCTTAGAAATGCAGATGTGATCGATCTGGTGAGTAGTCCTCCCATCCGGGGATCTCCAGGTCTCTTTATGAATGGTCTTATGTTTGAACATGCTTCCTCCTATCTTCAGTTTGTAGTTGCTTCAAAAACTGAGCATTCTCTCTCCATTGTCGTTCCTTTCTCCGGCAGCCTCTGCTCCTATCACATCCGCCCACCCCTCTCTATCCCTCCCTATCTGTGCGTTGAAGTCGCCCATGACTATTTTCTGGTCGTGTCCCGGTACTGCGTATATGACATCCTGCAGCTGTTCATAAAATTCGTCTTTTTCCTCGTCCGTGGCCATGTTTGTTGGTGCATACACCTGTATGATAGTTGTCTTCGTATGTCTAGTCTGGATCCTGATGGTAATGATTCTGTCGCTTACCGGCTCCCAACCAATTACAGCCGCTGCCATTCTTGCATCGATTGCCATACCCACTCCTCTTTCGTGTCTTGTTCCTCCAGAGTGGTATATATTCATTCCTTCAGATGTAATAATACCGCTCCCAGTCCATCTAATCTCACTCAATCCCAATCTATCCAGTTTGTATTTCCTCATCTCAGCTAGCACCTGCGCCAACCTTCCCGTAGCGTACATCGTTCTTACATTCCAGCATCCTATCCGTGTCTTAGCTTTGGCCGTCAAGATCTGGGTCTTCTGAGTCGTGGCTTCCTTACGGCTTTCACCATTACTCGTCATTAATAGGTCTTCCACCTTCCCGTCTCTCCTCGGACCAGCTTCGACAGTGTAATTGTAGTTAATCTGTGTCGTTTCTGTTGCGGTAATTTGTTTTACCCGGGAGGGCTGCAAACCCTCCGCGGAACCCTCCTCCTTTACCCGGGCTTGGGACCGGCACAGGTTCCATAGCAGGAACCTGAGGCGGAGTGGCGATACTGTCGCATTAATAAACAAATATATCAAAATGTGAAATGAAACAAATTTTACGTCACAAAAGTCCATAGATACATACAGGTATACACATGCATAGTTGTATGCATACTTGCATGCATACACACACACACACACTCATACATACGTACATACACACGTACACAATGTACAACTAGGCTATGTGTGTCTGGAAGTTGTGTAAAAATGATGCTAGTGTAATTGGCAGCTTTGAATTTTTAAAGATATCTTGTGGCTTGTAGGGTCGTTGAGGAAAACCCTTTCTCACGTTATGTCCTGTTCCTGAAACCTCATTAGCGATTCATGTGTGTCCACAGTTTAACGGCAGCTTATGACAACATAGGCCGTTTCCGCCGACAAAGATTAGTTTTGGCATATTACAGCTCAGCTCTTAGCGATTCATTGCTTTATGAATTCTTATTATGCCGTTGAAAGAAGCTGAATTAAAGGTGTTTAAGAAGATCCTCTGATCCAGGCACAATTCAGTATGCAGTGTTTAATGATAACTCTTTGAACGCCAGGTTCGCTGACGTCCATCTACCTTAGAGAAAACCCAATTCAATGAGAAAGCCATTTCCATTCTCAATCGCCAGAAACATCAAGGTAGCGATTACGTTCACAATTTAACGACATCATTTGGCAGCAAAGGTCGCTGACGTTGATAGACAAATATTTCGTGGACTCTTTACAGCATAATTTTGTGTTGGTTATTATTCAGTGGACAAACACGCAATACTCGTTGACTCCCCTGTTCATTCCATCTATTAAACGAAAATTAAAATATATTGAGGATCCACTACTCGAAAAAAGGTGTTTAAGAAGAACTTGATATTTTCCAGTACCATTTAGTATAACTAAAACGACTTCCTGCCTTGCATTTAATGCGGTACTTAGTCCTGCGATTGGTAGGTAATTTGTGTATAATAAAAGAGATGACTAGCATCACTCTCCTCTTTATACAGGCTTCGGACTGGCCCTACCCGGTTTAAGTGTTTGCAATAGATGAGCATTTCCTGATTATGTAGAAATTACTACGGCTTGGGGTTGGCGTATCGGTTCTAGGGCAATTCGTCGCCGGACAATTCGTCGCGGACAATTCGTCGCGGACAGTTCGTCGCGGACAGTTCGTCGCGAATTATTCTTTTCTGTAATATTTTTCATCAATGGAACTTTATTTAAGCAAAGGATCCAGCTTCTAATTACGGAAACAATTATTTTCATCAATCCAGCTTCTATTGAATCGAAAACTTAGTTTCATCCATCCAGCTTCTATTTCGGGAAAAATTATTTCGATCAATCCAGCTTCTATTTAACACAAAAATGTTTTAATCAATCCCACGTCTATTTAGCAAGAATTCTTTTCATCAGTCCCACTGATGGTTCGCGAGAAACTATTTTAGTCAATCTAGCTTCCATTTAGGCAAAGAATTATTTTCATCAATCCAGCTTCCATTTAGGTAAACAATTATTATTTTCGTCAAATCCAGCGAATTATTTTTTTCAACGCCATAATTACGACAGCATACAACATTTCACTTTCGAAACTTCAAAGGCCCAGAAAGATGAATGAAGATTATGTATTCTGTATGCAAGCATTACTGATTAAGAAATACGCAATGGTTTATCTAAGTGGGCGGACTGTGGTTTTGGATTACGTGCCCGTCTTATGTTGTATGGACATTCTGTAATTATGGCGTTATTAGGCCTATGACGAATTGTCCGCGACGAACTGTCCGCGACGAACTGTCCGCGACGAACTGTCCGCGACGAATTGTCCGCGACGAATTGTCCGGCGACGAATTGCCCGGTTACCGGCGTATCATCGGCTGATTCATCATAGGGCCTACATACAGTAGGTGGCAGGAGATATAAGGGAACGAGAGTGAGACAAACAGACAACAGACAGACACACACACTTACAGACATACACAGACAGAACGTTGAGTCTTGAGCCGTTTGGCAGTGAAATTAGGCAATGCTGAAATATTTCAACGTAATCCAAGGTATTACTAATTGTTCGAAAATTTCAAACAATCAATCAATCCTTTTAATCAATCAATCAATCAATCAATCAATCCTTTTATTGTTTCCATAGAATAGTTTACAAGTAGTGATCCAGAATAATCATAATCAACGATCATAAGCTTAGAAATTAAAACAGACAGATCACATGAATATCTTGTTAACGTTTGAGGGAAACAATCGGGTTCCCAGAAAGGACTGAAGTCCCGCTAAGTTAGGGATACCCGTGTACCATGTTAGCAGAAGGATGACAGTTGAGTATAGTCTACACAAACAGCATTGTCAGAAAAAATGAGAATAACTGGCTTAACTAACAACACTTAACTAGGTCACTTAACTAATTGTGGTATAACAATGAATAAACATATTTAGATAACGCATTGAAAATTGTCAAGGAAATGTACCAAAGTGTTCCGATTTTTGGAAGATATGTCCGAATATTTCCGAAGCAATCCGAATTGTATCGAACTGCTCCGAAGTATACCTAAGCTTGACGTATGAATGCAGGAGATCGAGTGTTTGTTGTTCTCGTGTCTCCCGTGATTGGGGGTTAAGTGACTCTGAACGTCAGGGTGAAGAAAGAGAAAGCAGGGGTTAATTGCCCTCGACAGATGCTATCTCGTCATTCGTGTAAAAAAAGTATGTTGCCAAAATGAACATGATTTGCTTCTCATACGGCATTTTCCATTTGTTGCGCCTAGACAATTAATTGCTTTCGACATCATTTGGCTGCGAATGAGAGAAAGCAACAGCAGCCGCGACCTGATGTCAACGGACGATGCAGCTAAAAGATGTCGCTATACATGGCAAAACAATAGTTCTGGGCCTTCAGTGTAATTCACACTTTGATCTGATACATTGTCGCTGATATAGCGCATTTTGTAATCAGCGTAGCGTTAGTGAGGACTTGATAGCAAAGCGCATTTGTTGTTTGAACGATAACAACACAGTTTTCTTGTTTTTCAGCGTTTATCTCGTAGGTGTTAATTATGATTTGCCCGTTTTCACCGTTTATCTCGTAAGTTCATAATACAGGTTTTTTTATTGTTCAGTATCGAGACATTGGTAGAAGTGAATGGACGATGCTGCCATTAGATGTCGCTATACAGACACTGCAAAGTAATAGTTCTGTGCCTTCAGTGTTATGCTCACTGTCTCTTCAAATGTAGCTCTTATCGGCCGAGCAAAAAGGTTAAAGTATAACCTAAATAGAAAAATATTTGACTAAGTTATGTCCATTTCCCCAGATTTTCCTCTGAAATTGCCCTGTTTGACCTTAAAATAACCTTGGATCGTCTTACATTCAGTAATCTTGTTTCTTTCCCTTGTCAAGTCGAGGAAAAGCAAGAAAGAATTAACCAAATTATTGGCTGAGATCTGGCCATTTCTCTGATTTTTCCTAGATTTCAGGTTTTCTGACCTTGAAATGACCTTCAGGCCAAAAATCCAGCCTGGCAACAGCGATTTTCGTAATCAGCAGGTTCGAATTAGTGTAAAAAATATGTTGCTAAAATTAACATGATTTTCTTCTTGTTCGGCATTAATTTTTCCATTTTTCCGCCTAGAAACTTGCTTTGGACAGATGCGATGGTCTCGCCATCACTTTGCTGCGGATGAGGGAAAGCATCAGCAGCCGTGATGTGATGGATGGGGTTATTTCCTCACTCTAGAGAACGCATAATATTATGAGCAGATGTATTGTTACGGCGCTATACAAATGGACTCTTATGTTGCATTACGTGTAAAACTGTAATTCTAATTTTTAACAGTTAACGGAAGATTTGTAACGCGAGTTAGCAAGTTGCTGTTGAGGACAATGTGTCACAACGAAGATGATTATCGTCGCCCTCCTCCTTTCTCCACGTTTGGGACTGGCACTATCACATACTGGGTAGTGGCGGAGTTTAACGCAACGAATGTATGTAGTTTCAGTTTACCGACACTGTGCGATAACAAAGATCATTAACATCACCCTCCACCTTTATTCAGGCTTGGGACTGGCACTGTCAGAGTACAAACAGTGGCGGAGTTTATGCAACGAATATAGCTTCCTATGCATATACACAATCGATGGATAACGTTTTGAAGGTGTCTAAAGGTGTCGAAACTGCTGATAGAATCAGAGCAGATAATTCTGTAATTAAAACGTCCCCACAAATACGCATCTGTCGACAGAGACCTCTACAAAGGTATCAGTGCAGTCGATTAAGATGAAAATTTACGACAATGATTTACAGTATAGAAGAAAAGCTATGTGATACTCGACCTTTGAACTGACTTCTTTGATAACTTTTCATCCTACGTTATAGGACTACATATGAAGAAAGTTTTAAAATGCTGTGATTCAATGAATCAATCAGCCGTTTATTGATTCAACAACAGCACAAATAATTACCAATCAAAGTCAATCTGATGATGCCGTCAACAGGACAGCCCTATAGGATAAAATAATCCGCTATTGCAGGGCTGCCCCTTTTCCAGGTGAATTTACAGATGGCCAGACGATTTTTATGATCAATACATGATAATGGAAAATTCAACTTAAATAACAATGTTTGGGCTAAATCATAGCCAAACAACTAAATAACAAAACATTGCAGTACAAGATTTAAAACAACAACAAAATGAAAACAAAACAGATTATAATGTCCACAGTTGTAACCTTAACAATCTTGAGTACAAGAACAATCTATCGAGTCATATTCTGTTTATTTGTTCAACAGATGATGTTTGAGTTCAGCTTTAAATTGAGCAATGTGTAATAATTATATTTATTAAATTGGGAGCAAGAGAATCCCAAAGTGGTGAACCTGAGCATTTAATTGAGAACTGCTTAGTCTTGGTTGGTGCCCCTGGGACTCGATATTTACAGGATGCTCTAGTATCATGTCGAATTGTCCATGGATATCTACACCCTTAAGGAAATATTTATCAAACAGTGATGGAAGAAGCCCATAATGATAACTGTACATGAATAGTCCAATTTGATATTTTGTAATTTCATTCAATTTTAATATATTGTGCTCTTTAAATATTAATTTTGTAGTACCAGACCATCCCAGTAAGCAAGTCACACGTATGGCACGTTTATGGAGAGTCTCGAGGCGTTTTAATCTAGAGGAGTAGGTTGAGCCCCTGCAGGTATTATAGTATGATAAATTTAATAAGGAAAAAACAGCGTGTAGCATAACTGTCGGAGAACAGGCTTAGTCAGATAATGCTTAATTCGTGACAGAACACTTATATTTTTGCTAATTTCCTTGATACATGTGTGATATGCTCATTCCATTGCAGATGCCGATCTACATAAAAACCAAGAAATTTGGTGCATTCACCTGTTCCCTGCTATCTATCATAATTTCCATTGCTTGTTGGGGAGCTGGTTTACGGTGACCACGGAACAGTATATAACATATCTTGTCCAGATTGAGTGAAAGTTTATTGGCTTTAAACCAGCTTGATATAACTTCAAGTTCCTTATTTATTTTCTGCTGCAATACATCTATTGATTTATGAGTACAAAAGACATTGCTGTCATCAGCAAATAGTATGAAATCAGTTTTATCAGCAATCTGAGGTAAGTCATTTATATAGATCAAGAACAGTAATGGCCCCAATAATCCCTGCGGCACTCCACACCGAACGGTTTTATGAACAGACTGTTATAGTTGTAAGATTACAACTAAAGAAGCATAACCCCTATGTATGGTATACTATATACGATTAGGCTTTAGTGGCAGAGTTCAACAATATTTAAGAAAAACTTACAAAGTTATAAAAACATTCGCTAGGTGTATAAAGGTTAAAGGATCAGTGTTTTCTGTTCAGAAGATGTTTTTAATTTAGTCGCTAGATGGCTGTGACGAATAGCAGATATATATATATATAGTGGTTGGACCCTGACGGAACAATTAGGCCCTTTGCACCTGCAAATAGGCACTTTTGAGTGCGCGCCTAGTTGTGGGCTATATATATGTAGGCCTAGGTCTAATTGTGACCAATTACTGATCACGGCAGGTGGTCTACCGGAAAGGTGGGCGGTAGGAAACGCCGGAGCGGATTAAGTTTAAACAGGGGAGTTGATGTTTAGGCCTAGCTCTTGTCTGATAAAGTAGGTTCGAGGCTGTGCTCTGCGGTTTTACGTTCTCGACGGACTGAGATTTATAAACGTGTGTACTGTAGGCCTATATAGTGTCAATAGTGAACTGCGTTAGAGCTGCGGTGATGTACAAAATCGAACGTTGCTTTATTATAATAAAACTCGAAAAATCTTCACAATTGGCGAGCCTGCCAGGAGCCCATTAGCGTTTAAAGAAGATTTTTGTGCGAGTTTGGAACTGTTGACAACGTGACTTCAAGCGAAACTGCTGTTATGTCGGCTATGAAAGACTTGATGGCCTTTGGCAAGGAATGCGGTCTATCTGGGAAGAAGCTTCTGGAATGGGTTACGCAGAAGCAAGCCGAAGAACGCGAAGACCGGGAGCGAACACATTATGCAGAAAAAGAACGGATCGCTCAACAGAAGGAACTGGAGGAAATCGCTTTGGCGCGCGCCAAAGTGGAGCGAGAAACTCAAGTTCTGCAGTTGAAGACTGCAAAGACGAATGGTTCATCCGATAGCGACGTTAGTCTACCGGACGACGAGAACCTGTTCCAGCGAGGAGGAAGCGACGGAAGCGGCCGGTCAAAGGTGTCAAAGAGTGTCAAAGGTCCGAAGATTCCGCCCTTTGAAGAGTACAAAGACGAGCTGGACAGCTATATCTTCCGCTTTGAACGATATGCTCAGCTCCAGAACTGGAGGAAAACCGACTGAGCAGTTTATCTGTCGGCGCTGCTGAAGGGTAAGGCTCTTGAAGTTTACGCCCGTTTACCAGCCGAGGAGGCGCTGGATTACGACCGACTCAAGCAAGCGTTGCTGAAGCGCTTCAATCTGACGGAAGACGGATTCCGCACTAAATTCCGAAGCGCAAAGCCGGATGGAGGAGAGCCTCCGCTTCAGTTCATTTCACGTCTTAATACCTACCTGCTGCGATGGATTGAGATGGCCGGAAAGGAGGATACTTTTGAAGACCTGAAAACGTTGGTAATCCGCGAGCAATTCATTAACACCTGCTCGAAGGATTTGGCGGTATTCCTCAAGGAGCGAAGACCTGCGACGCTGGCGTAAGTAGCCGAAATCTGCGAGCGCTATACAGAAGCGCATCTTCCGAGATCTGAGGAAAGCGGAAACTCATCTGAAGAAGGATCGCCGAGAACTGATCGGAAATACAAGGCACTGACGAAGGAACCAGTCAGACGTTGCTTCATCTGCGACAGCCCGCGGCATCTGGCCCGCGACTGTATGAAGAAAGTACCTGTGGCCAGTCTGGAGTACAAAGGTCAAGGATACCCAGAACAAAGAAACCGGAAGCCGTGGAAGAAGAGCCGACGACTCTCTTCAGCGACGAGCCCTGAGGTTGACTGCGATGGCCGTCCACGGGGGCTGCTGCCTGCATCACCGACAACCCGGTTGAAACAACCTGTACTGGCGCCGAGTAGAGGCAGTCCAAGGTGTCGAGCGCACGCAAGACATCAGTGTGATGAATGTCTGATTACCGACGACGGCGAGGTTGGACCGATGTGCAACGCCATGCTGTCCGACAACGTGGAACTACGCTGTGGCTGCACGTTTCCCGTCATTGCAGACGCCTGCAGAGACACGGGTCCTGCATCGTCGATGCCAACTGCAGAAGGTTGGGTTGGACAACGGAAAGTAATCGTTCTGAGGGACACCGGCTGTTCGACTGTTGTTGTTAGAAGAGACCTGGTGCCAGACGAGGCCCTCACAGGTGCAACGAAGACCTGTGTCATGATAGACGGAACGATTCGTCGCGTACCTGTGGCAGAGATTGAGGTCGACACGCCGTTCTACAAGGGAACGATTAAAGCTGTTTGCATGCGAAGGCCATTATATGATTTAATTATTGGCAACATTTCTGGTGTACTTGGTAATTTAGTTACCTAAATGGTTGACAAGTGTTCTGAAATTATCTGATATTGATGGATTTGAACTGTTGCATTGTTAGAGTAGATGGTGTAGTCTAATTATTGCCTAATGTTGTTTAGTTTTGCCTAGCTGGTGCACTTTGTATAGGCCTGCTATAGACTTGTCGCTATTCGTCTTGTTTAAGAGTGAGAATTCTTGTCTCGAATGTTCACTCTTCGAAAAGGGGGAGTCTTGTGACGAATAGCAGATATATATATATATATATATATACAGGGTGGGCCAGCATAAATGCACCGACTTTGCATGCATATAACTCAGCCAATTTTTGTAATTTATTTATGCTTAATGCGTGAAATTAAAGATATTTCATTCTTGTTATTGTAGCTTTAGCCTACATGATGTAGAGCATGACATAACAACAGTCATAGTTTTGCAGGAACTAGCTAATAAAATAAATTCATGGCAATTTTTACAGTAACTGCACACAAAAAAATTAAACGATATAGCCAGAAATTTGTACTGCACAGCAAAATTAATAATTAATTAGGAGAGAGTCTGTTGCAGTCTTTTCTAAGCAAATGAATATTCAATATGTCTACCACGTGCTGCAACAGGGACACACGAGCAATGTTAACGGGTGTGCGCGCTGTGCTTACCGATTCGCGTGGTTTACGACGCGAAGTTCCTGTTTCATCAATTTTCCGTATCAGACGATTCAACGTATTTTTATTTTATCCTCTGTTAGGAAACTCTTTAATAATTTGAAACGCATCAAATCCTTTATCAGTTAGCAAAATTCAGATCAAAACTTGATCATCGTCTGTCAACGGCGCCATATTTCGTCACTAATAACAACAAAATATGGTACCTAGCGCTGTTCCAAAGATTTCCTTAAAATTTAAAATAGTACCAGTTCGACTTTTTCAAGGCTAATACTAGTGAGAAATATCTTTAATTTCACGTATCAAACATAAATAACTTATAAAAATTGACGGAGTTATATGCATGGAAAGTCGGTGCATTTATGCTGGCCCACCCTGTATATATAGTGGTTGGACCCTGACGGAACAATTAGGCCCTTTGCACCTGCAAATAGGCACTTTTGAGTGCGCGCCTAGTTGTGGGCTATATATGTAGGCCTAGGTCTAATTTATTATAATAAAACTCGAAAAATCTTCACAATGGCGGTAAAATAACATATCCATTTCAACTGCAGTTGTAAATCGTCACTATCAGTGCCATTTTATATGGGCGGCAACAAACACATTAGCTCAGCATCACAAAATCAATCAGAACTCGATAAAACACAATAATGGCGTCTTTAAAATCAAATATTATGAATGTATACTATTTTACTTTAAATATGTAGCGTTTTAGGTGAGTAAATTTTTTTTATTAGTGAATTATTAGGTCAATTAAAGCAACTAAGCTCACCGATCACAAATGCCAAGGACTAGGGTTAAAACATAGTAGGAATACTAAACTATTTATGTGCATACACTTGTAGGCTTGTAACTTACATAGAAATCACACCACACAAAGACAAAAAACTTCAAGAGAACAGTAACGGTAAAACTCGGGATTTACTGGGGTGGTCCGAGAGGCACCAAATCTTACCTGGTGACACTTGGCACCTAAACTAGTCGATCGCACCTATTCCCGATCTGCGGAAACGATCCGTTAATTTTTTACAAATTTTTTAAAATCCAATGTTAAACAGTCGGCTAGCATGTTTACGTTACTCTACGCCTATACCGGAATTCGAGTTAAGGATGCGCCATTCACATGATCCTTTTATAGCGCATTACAAAGCACGAACATATCTGCAGATAATCATATATGAAATTTTTATAGCGCATTGTCTTGCCACTCACAAAAAAATATGTCTACATATAATCATTGTATCGTTTATATTTAGATATTCGGCGCCTTCTAAGGAGAGCGTAATATTATTTATGTTATTCTAAAGTTACTAGTTGTTTATACCATTTTGTAAGGGTGCGTTTTATGATTTTACACCAGAATGTTGTATCTTCAAACAAAAATTATTATCTTGGCCCCTAATTATTAATAATTTGTGCTAGATTGTGCAGTATGACTGAATGTTTCTTCAGATATTTTTTGTTGGCGGTTATCTTGCAAATTACACAGAATTTATTATGTTTTTCATTATTTTATTTTCTCTTGCTAGAAGGGTACATCTTGTCAAACTTTTACAAAATTCACCTAATTATCAAGTTATGTGTAAACAATACAATGCAAACTTTAATGCATTTTGAAAAGGAGTGTTATTGTTCAGCATTTAGGCTACTAGGCTAGAAATAATTTTCATTGTTTACATAAAAAATGATGAAAAAAATTGTTATAAAAATTATTGTAGCACAGTTTTCGTTTTCTTCGTTTATCTCAAAATGTCAAAAAACGTAGTTACGCCAGTCTGGCTTAAACCCCTCGAAATGTAACTGTTACCTTTTCACCTTACCAGAGACTTCCATAGCATAAGGAGGACAGAGACAGCCTTTTCTCCTATGCACTCTCAGCGTCCATCAGCAGGGCGTAGCCAGGAAACAATTTCGGGGGTTTTCCAAAGTTTAGGAGGGATCGCTGAGGCGCGCAAGCGCCGAGCAGGAGGGGTTTGGGGATGCCCCTTTCCTCAGCTTACTTTCCACACTGGGACAGTTGTTTTGTTAACATCTGAATAAATGTTTCAGTGCCGATAAATCCTCGTGCCAGCTGGCCGACGCTTGAGACAAGCAGGCGCCTAGCCTCAGTTCAGAGGCCCCCAAACGAGTATTTTTTCAATTATGATAAAATATGTTTTTGAATTTTGAATTGTTTAAGTATAATTTCATTTAATATTAGCAGTTCAGCATCATTACGAAAGTATATTATTGTGGTTTATACTGTTTTAATTATTTGGGATAGCTTGCAAAATAACATGTACTTAGTATCAGTTGCACGAGCTGAAGTTTCAGGCTGAGCAGGAGCTTGTTTCAAAATGTCTCAACCTAGGGTTTTTACTTTTACCAGTCTGACATATAAATGCCAAAATGGCAAGTCTTTCTGTCTTCTGGCACATTGCATGTCTGTTACCAGCTTTGTTGTTATTTCATCAGCCTCTACCAGCCTTAGTTAGTTCAACTTATGCATCTGATTACTGAACGGTATGGCCTATTATTTTTGTTTTATGACTAAAAATAGAAACTCAAAAACAAAAAAGAAAAAACATAAAACAAAACAACTATTTGAAAGTTGTTTGCACTTGCCGAGGCGGCGGTCGTTAATCGAAACTGACAGCACGATTGCGCCTCCAGCATTAACGCGATTGGTTTGAACGGCTGTCACACAGATTGGGTAGTTTCAACCAGGTTGTTTACCGACTCGAGGTTACGCAACAGCGTGCTGGCAGCGTCGACAAAGTCAATAAACAAATGTAAACACAGTTCACTTGTTTTACTTTTAGTTTTAACTTTAAAGTTGTTTAGACAGCGGTTTTATCACACTACTAGCGCATTTGCATATAAATAACTGCATTACAGCCTGCAAGACACCCAGTCTGCCCCCATTGCGCCTACATCCTCAGGTTTTGTCACGATAGTTAAACATCAGAGTCTCAGTGGCCTAGGGCCTCATTTCAACTGTTCTCTGGTTTGAGTCGTGCTTTTGCCTGATCGCAGACATTGCTCTGCAAAAAACATAAAAGTGGCAGTTTCGAGTTCTTCACGTTAATGTCGTCCAAAGATGCAGCAGTTGGAATATGACTGTAATTTTTATAATTGTTAAGAACTCGCAGCCAGTCTGTTTCGTTTCTTTCAGCCCAGCTTATCAATACCAATATCAATAATAATATCATCATCATCATCAATAATACAGTAGCAATCATTAGGTCGTTTCGAGTGGCGCTGTATTACGAGTTCACCGAATAATCACAATCATATGATTGTTTAAACAGTAGGTCTGAGCTTTTAAATGTCTCCGAGATGGCGCATTTCGTTGTTCGAAGATCAGCCCAGCCCAAGGAATGTCGCCGAACCTCGGTGATGCGTGTTTTGACGGACGTCGATTGCCAGCGTTTACCGACCGCAGGCGTCTGAGCGTCAGCCGTTAAAGTCATTCAACGATTTGTAGTCGCTTGTACGATCTGCCGCAGTCGCGCAGCAGACGATCGAATGGTGTCCGCACGTGCGGCGGCAGAGTTGCCACAGATTGTAATTCGGCGTCGGCAGACCTCGCCAGCAGCTGTTGCAGTAGTCAACTCCTGAGCACGAGCCGATGACGGCGGTTGAGGCGACCTGCGGATGTTTTACTCGACGCAGCCAGAAAGAGTCCTCGAACGGCCGTCATGGTCATGCCAGCAGACCATCGTTTCTCCCTTCTTTCTGCTTCTTCTTTCATCATCAGTCCACCGCATCACCAGCCCGACCAGGTGGTTAATGTCCTTTCAGCACCACGACAGCACCTTCCATCTCTTTCTGCTTCTTGCCAGACTTCAGTTAAGCGCTTAACATACTGTCGCAGTTTTCAAATGAACAAGCGCTGTTTTAACGCCAGTAGACATCTTCAAAGTTTCAGCTTGATTATCTAATTCTTTAGCCGTGATTTTCTGAAACGGTTTGTTTGATAACAACCAACGTTTATACCTTTGTCGTTGAGGCTTTTCGTTCACCGACGCTGAACGCCAGCCTGAACTAAGACGTTGTTTCGAATCCCAGACGCTGTTTCGAATGAATCCTACCAGCTGCCACCAAATATGTCAACTTTCTAGCCAGACTCACCTGAAATAGTCTCTCAGTCTTCACATATACTGTCACTGTTTTTCTTACTGTTTAAGAATTCACCAGTTCTGAATGTTTCTCCTCAACGACAGCTGGCTCAAACACACTAACATCAAGTTCTCATCACATAATTCGTAACTTAAATACAGTTTACTGCTTTTTGCACTGAGCTACACTGTATTAAACATCATCGCTTCACAGTTTATGCTATCCGCACGTGTAACAAGATCGTCAGCCAGGCCAGCGCTCACGATGACTGTGCAATAAGCGCCCAAGACCAACTGTCGATGTCATATCAATATGACGCATCATCGTCGATAAGACCATGTCACAAACGTATTGTCGCGAACACTCAGCCTCATTATATGTGCAAACAGCCTGACCAGGAATGCCGCATCAATGAAGCTGTCACGAGTCGAAACGATTAAGCGCAGAACAACCAGCAGCTGTCGAGTCACTGCTCGAGTCGCAGGCGACTGCCTGTAAAGCCACCATCAGATCGAGCAGCTGCCATACCGACTACCAGAAACACGTGTGCCTGCTGAGCGCTGCCTATTGCCGCAATTTGTCAATGGGAGGGTGGCTCGACATTGTAGTACCAACGAAACGGTTAAGTTACTGAAAGAGTCGTCACCACAGGTAATATAGCACATTGAGAACGTTTTGACATTGGCCATCGCTTGAGACACCGACATCGAAATGCCAGCAAAGAAGTGCATAACGTCGACATTGAGACACAGTCACATCTGCTGCTCCCCAAACGAGGACTGAATTGAGATCACATTTGACCACGCAGTCGCTCAGCCCACCGGTTGAACGAGAACGACTGGGAGCTGACAGCTGTTACCGTGCCTTAACCGTTAAACTGGTGACTTAATACAGCTTACTGCAGAGCAGGGAATGCCATGACAGCAGAATGGTACACTGTTGTTGTCAGTCATCGAACAGGGGAACATGGAAGTCGGAGACATAACCGATCCTAATCTGGATGGCGACTTTCGGACCTTACTTGAAGTCAGACAGGTAGAATATAGGCACATGTTTATAACCTAATAATCATTTACTTCATATTTATTTATAGTTATTCATAGTTTAAGTATTACTTTCGATAAAGATCTACACGAGTCGGGTTCATTAATACAACGCCTGTCTATCATGCTAGAATTATTATTGTTGGTCAATGAAGAAGAGTATGTCGAACACCACTGTCCCCGATAGGCAGCCACTGGTATTTTCTTAGCTTGGGCGAACGAGGGGAATGGCCAGTCCTCTCCCTCGCCATTTGATGTAACAAGTGACAGTGGACGGCTACTGTGTTTACTTTGTAGCTGAGCCGTTATGTACACCAGCGATCGTGAATAAGTTCAGCGCTCGTGAGTAATCTGGTCTTCTGCTCTTAGCGCTCAAGTGGCGTTTTAGATTCTAGAGTTTTACGATTACGATTACCCCTCAGCTATAAGGCTATAACATACCCTTTGACAGGCATCCATGGGTATGAAGTGTAAGGGGCTTCATGTTTCTTAGAATCGGCTTGTGGGGCCAGGTGGTAGTCCTCTTCCTCCCCTTCTGAAGTTCTGATGTCTACCAGAGGCGATCGATCTTGTCTGAGAGGTGGGGGGGACACTTTTGAAATGTGTGAAAAATGTATTCGCGCGTGAGCGCGAAAAAATTCTTTTGGACTTTTTTGCACATAAAAGCATTATAAAAGCTAGTGGCAGACACTTTATAACGGCATGTAGGCTAGATATCTATTTTCATCAAATTGCATAATCATATATGCAAACTCAAATCAAAAGTGAACTGATTTGATTAGTTGGCAACACCTTTAGCATACTGAAGAATGTCACGTTAATCGCGCTATATATATAGCCTCTATGGACTTACTACTCCACGGAGTTTTCTACTTTTTCGCAAAAGAACAAAAGAAGTACTTCCTATTATTGTACGAAAATAACGAAATCAAATGTTCTTCCAGCTCAACCAAGTTCAAGTCTAAAATATTTGTGTGTGTGTGTGTGTGTGTGTGTGTGTGTGTGTGTGTGTGTGTGTGTGTGTGTGTGTGTGTGTGTGTGTGTGTGTGACAAACAGCCACCGAGTTTAATCTGCTGTGATGCTTGGTTGTTGAGAACTGTTGGATTTTTTAACCTAAATAAGTTAAATTTATGCAGCATTTTCAGCTTCGTATTTAAGCAGCCTATAATAATAATAATAATAATATATATATATATATATATATATATATATATATATATATATATATATATTATATATAGTACCGTATGCGTAGGCTATGTTCAGCACACGAGCTTTTCAACAAAATTTAAACCAATCAGAAAAATTCCTATAGCTGTAGTTGTTAATTTTACAGAACTATTGAAAAATAAAAAAATTATTATGTAATAATTATTAATGAGATTTCGAAGCCTCGAACTAATTATTCTTCCTCACTCTGATCAGGTAATTCAGTAGATTCACAAACTCAATTTACCTTTTTTAACAAAGCTGTGTCCATCGGTGTCTTTGCTTGGATCACTTAGGCCTACACGAGGCGATTTAGTTCTTTTCATGACGCTCCGTGACAATAGAATGTACGAAGTTCTGAGATAATGATTTAAGTTGAAATTATTAAGTATTTTTAGTGCCTCCTCTTATCAACAATAAACCACGACTAATTATTAACAGATTGCAAACACGCAGCACGGTGGCCAACCCTACGGCACAGCGTGGCATTTGTGGCAGCTGCCAGCCTCTGATGAGTAGCACAAGTGACGGGTTTAGGTATCAAAATACATGGCGAATATTATATATGGCGGCTGCCTAGAGCGGCATTTGTTCAAAGGGCAGGCATCGTGTCGCCGAAAAAAATACATGATGGTCACTTCCGTCAAAAAGATGTCGATTTATGAGTAAGTGGCGTAATTTTGTGTCCTTGCCAGGTATGCCTATCAGCACAAAACTGTCAACAGGCCGCCGGTGAGTGGAACGGAGGACCTTGCAGATTTTCTTAGCACAATAATTCAGCAATGCGCCAGTTTGCAGTTTAGAATTTTATCTCCGTTACCATGCTAGAATCTTAGGCAGAGGTCTGTAGCTCCGTAGCTGCAACAGATACCAACCAGGGGTCTGTGGCTTTTGGTTGAACGGCACCGTGACGACTGCAGACGCTGCACAGCACACGAGCTCAAAGAGGGGAGCTATTTAACAGTCGTGCTCTTTAACAGCTCGGCAGGACAGTGCAACTCATCAAAGGGGACATCTCCACAGTCTATAGATCGTTTATGCTATGCAGACGATATTAAGTCGAAGCTGTTCCCACTGTATAGGGTCGTAGGATGGGAACAAAGCCTACGTTTTTCGACTTAATGACAACAAAACTAAGTAATTCCTCAGTAAGTTTTTGGTGGCAACGTGTTGCTACGTGTAGATTTTGCCTGAGATCACGCTCATTGTGTCCTAGAGTTTCAGCACTTGCTCAATTATTTAACAAAAATAGCAGTCAAAATTTCTTTAACAATTTGCCGTTGGCGAAGGGACAACTGTATCACTGCCAGCGCCCCCCACTGCCTGGGTCGGTGCTACCGGGGACTATCAGCCCCCTCGTTCATTTTACCGTGATCGCCGCCCCTGATGTCGAACTACTGACGGTGCAGACTTCTTGGTGTACCAACTCGTTCTTTAGTTGAAACATTACAGAACGGACCTTTCTGCCTGCCCATTGACAGGGGATAAATGACCAGACTATCTTCGGTGAAAATGCAGCGTACAGAAGTTTTTCGACTCTCTTTATGATGATTAGATTATCCATGAGCTGAATTTGCTTTCCCAGCTATCGAACTGGTGTGCGTGGACTGGTCAGACACTAGGTGCAGCAGCTTTACCCTGAGACGCACCACGCGACACGGTGTCCGAGTGCCTTAGAGTCGGTCGAGTTTGTATGCACGTACAGTACTGATCGTCCAAGCGTCACCTGCCATCTGAGAACGTGTTACTATGAAGGGACCTTGAGCAAGTTCTTCACTCACAATTTCTCAGCGCCATGCAATTGAGCCGAGGGTCAGAGACCGATCACTGGCAGCCTGCATAAAGGTACCAAGGACATATATTGATTTTACCGGATTAAAATGTACAACACCAACCAAATGAGATAACACCACGCGGAATGTATATCTAGACTTATCTTCTTATGTTAAAACTATCGTAACAGTGCAGACGCTCGTGTTAACAGAAGAGAAAGAATACAGTCGTGCCAGACGGCGAGACGGTCCCTAGTCGACAGCCGCGATAAACGACTCAGATCCATCTTCGGCTGTCGATCATAGAGGAGCTGCCCTTAGCGTCACGCAACGTGACTGCTCCCTGCAACAGACGACTGTCAACGTGAAGATCCGGAATATATTCTCATCGATAAGTCCTCGTCGAAGCGAACGACAAGCTAAAGAACAACATGACAACGACGGTGAGCCATTGCGTGACAACGAACGATCACAGCACGCAGCAGCGCGGTAAGAGCGTGCGGATACATCTCTCGGTTTGACGCTTTCCGACTCGGAGCGTTCGCAGGACGCGATGACAACTCCACTGAAAGCTTCGTTTGCGTCCTGGAAGAAGGAGCTCATGTCGCCGTTGCCCGGCGACCTGATCGGTTCGCTGACAGCGAGCCAGGCTCTTGACCGAGGGCTACAACGTAACGGTCAAAAAGGTCTCATCCCAGAAATCGTGTCTTCACATACTCACAGAGAAGTGGCAACTACGACCTGGCGACCGCAGCGATTCTCGACAGACATGGAGACCGAGTCCGCTGCGGAAAGAGCTCCTCCGGAGAACCGTGCGCCATATCGACGCTCGAGGCGTCAGAGACCTCAGACACCGTCGGGCAGCATGCACAGTAGCTGGCGTCTCAAGGGATGCTAAGCACCTGATCGAACTCTTCCACGAACTGGGCGTCGACATCAGTTTTCTGTTGAACAACGAAGAATGACACTCCTGTTCTGTGGGCCGCGCGCGGAAACCAGCATGCCGAAACGATGTCGACGCTAGTCTTATCGCAAACGGTGCAGACCTTCAGCGGGAAAACGACGCAGAATTCCACAGCCGCTGTACTGGGCCGATCAGATACGGCTATACCGAACTAGTCGGAGATCCTGGCCCGCGAGGGTAAGGCGAACGTGCGCCAGTTAACGAAAGCTAGCGAGGCTCTGTTGTCACCGATCATGTCTAGCCAGCGCCCTAGGGTACCACGATCACCAGCACGAATCGGTCCTGTTAGACAAACGGAGCCGGACGCCAACGTGAATCACTTAGCGGCTACGACCAGAACTGCCGCACTATGCCATTGCGGTTGCCGATCCGCCGACAGGACACGAACCAGGTGGTAGAGGTGTCCACTGAACCGGTGGACCCAACAGTCGACGTCAGATTTACCGCTCACTGTAATGGCAACACGGCGATCCTATTCGCCACTGAAGGCGCGGTAATATCGGAGACGATGCCTCTTGCGTCGAAGTGACCACGGGGCCAACCTCGACTGCAAGAACAAAATGAGCCTACCAGTGACGCATCTGGGACTTCGTCCATGCATCAGTCTTCTTTTCTGCGTACGGGTCCTCGAATACTCGTTGCAGCACGCATGCTGGTCGACGGGCAAAGCGCTTCACGAAAGCCGACCGGAAGCTTGTTGTTTGCGGTCGGGAAGACGCCGAACTCCATGTCGCCGCTTCCGCACGGCGAGGTTGAAAAGATGCGGTGTCTTGCTGGATGATACGATCGTCAGATACCGACATCGTTTTGCCTTCGCGACCTGAGTGGTAGGCTACCCACCTTCCATGTCGTTCCCTCTTTCGCTTTGATGTCCGTGTAGGTGTCTGTCATCATGGCGACCAGTAGGCTCATGAGGATGACGGTGGCCATGATGATGTAGAAGATGTACAGCCACTTGACGAAGGCCGGGTTTCCGCCGTAAGACTGGTAGTTGCTGTCGAAGCCGTCGTCGAACAGAGAACCGAGGCCGAGCATGAGGTTGAAGACGTTGAAGAGCGTGTTCCAGACGGAGGAGTAGTTGTAGCCTGGATCGGTCGTCGGAATGATCTGGAAGAGAACGTTGAAGGCCAGACCGCAGCCGAGAAGGACGAAGATATACATGATGAGGTATCGAGTTATGTCCCTGATGACGATGTACTTGAGCATGATGGAGTAGACGTGCATGTCCTCGAAGCCCTTCGTGAAGCTGATGGTGAACAGCCAGCCGAGTACCATGACCATCGAGACGATCTCAACGTACGTGGACATGTCCGAGGTGCACAGGAAGAGAGCGTACCAGGCGATTACCAGAACGCAGAAGGCAAGAGCAGTCAAGTGTCCGAGGTAGCTGAAGAGCGTCGATATCATCAGGTAGGGCAGGCTGAGGACGCTGACGCGGGTAATCGAAGTGCAGCAGCCGGGAGGCTGCGTTTCCTTCTTCTTTGTTCCAGCATCATGCCTACAGCAAGAACAGGAGGCGGGGGACGATCGGCTGAGAATGGAAATGAAGGAGTAGACCTCGTAGAGCAGGAGCAGACCAGGCCAGATGAGAAACAGGCCGTGGAGTCCGTAGGAACCGCCCGACCTACAACTGTGCGGTGCTGAGGAATCGAATATTCGGTGTAGGTTATCGCTGACCGGAACCACGTACACGGAAAAGAGACTCATGTAGACGATATGGACGATCATCAGCACAGCGTAGATCCACTGGTAGGCATTCCAGTAGTTCCTCACCAGCTGCCTGAACGGATGTATGTCCAGAATCTTCGACGCCAGAACCTCGTCCTCCAGAGAGACCACCAGATCCAGACAGGAAGGCATGTCTGGCTGCTTCGCACCTTTCTCGGTGGAATTCATCCATCTACCGCTGTCGTCGTCTACCCCAATACTAGACTTTTTCTTACTGGAAGGTCTCCGATTTGAAGTAGTTGTCTGCGGAACCAGGCTGGTTATGTCGTACACATACTCCGTGGTCTCCCTAAAGCGATAGACGTTTGCCGTGTTGAGCATTTCTTCGAGGAGATCCACAGCTCCGACCTTGATGGCATAAGAGACGGCGTTCAGGTCTTTCGTATTATAGACCTTCGAGGTGAGATGGACCATTGCGGTCCTGAGCAGCGCGTAGTACCTCTCCGATTCCTCATTCGGGTACTGGTGGTCATTCTTCATGCACCACCAGCGGACTGCGATGCGCGTGATGCCCTGAAAGACCTCCAACAGAGCCTCCTTCTTCGTCGGCTCTTCCACGGACTCCTCGATGACCACGTGCACCACCGTGTTCCCGTCGTGGTTCTGCAGCGCCAGATCCGCCCCGCAGGAGACGAGGAGGTTGATGCCGTGGAGGTCACCGCGTCGAGCACAGATGTGGAGACAGCTGTCGCCGACTTTATTCGCCTCGTCCAGATTGACGCCCTTCTCCGGTTTGTTGAAGACGTCGATCATCGTGTCGAGGTTGAACGCGATTCCGCTGCGGGCAGCCACGTGGAACGGAGTGTCCCCCTCCTCGTTCGCAACCTTCGGGTTCAGCAAACTCAGCTCGACGAGTATTTCCGGTCGACCGCGTCTGGCGGCGATGTGTAGAGCGGTGTTGCCGTGAAGGTCCCGAGCATCCACCAGAGACCAGTTGCTGGCCTTGACGATCATATCGACGATGACTCTGATCAGTTCGGCACTCACGGCGTCCGATGTAGCCGCCTCGTGCAGCGGCGTCATTCCGAGCTTGTTCGTCGCGTCCAGCTTTGCCTTCTGGAGCAGGACCTGGGTGGTTGTTAGGTGTCCGCTCTTGCAGGACAGATGCAAAGCGGTGTCCCTGTCGTTATTCGGATTGTCCACCTCCACTTCCGCAAGAAACGCCTGAACGACCTCGACTCGATCGTCTCGCGCTGCGACGTGGAAATAGGTGTTTCCGCTGAGGTCGCGGGCCATGGGATCCACCCCGATCTCCAGCAGACACCGCATCTTTTCAACCTCGCCGTTGGAAGCGGCGACATGGAGCGGCGTCTTCCCGACCGCAAACAACAGCTTCCGGTCGGCTTTCGTGAAGCGCTTTGCCCGTCGATAGAGCTGTGCAACGCCCTTCAGGAAATTCTTGTCCGTTATGAGCATGGCGAAGTCCCAGATGCTCTGTCCCATTTTGTTCTTGCAGTCGAGGTTGGCCCCGTGGTCAGCGAGCAGCTTCATCGTTCCGATATTACCCGCCTTCGTGGCGAATAGGATCGCCGTGTTGCCATTACAGTCGCGGTGGTCGACGTCGACGTTTCCACACTTCAGCAACACCTCTACCACCTGGTTCGTTCCTTCGGCGGCGGCAACGTGCAGTGCCGTCTGGTCGTGCCGGATCTTCACGTTGGCGTCCGCTCCGTTTTCTAACAGGACCTTCACGGTTTCGTGGTACCCTAGGGCGCTGGCTAGAATGATCGGTGCAACGAGCCCTAGCTTTCGTTCCTGGCGCACGTTCGCCTTACCCTCGCGGGCCAGGATCTCGACTAGTTCGGTATAGCCGTATCTGACGGCCCAGTACAGCGGGGTGGAATTCTTGTCGTTTTCCCGCTGAAGGTCTGCACCGTTTGCGATAAGATAGCGGACCGTTTCGATGTGGTTTCCGCGCGCGGCCCACAGAACAGGAGTGTCATTCTTGTTGTTGGTGATGTTGATGTCGACGCCCAGTTCGTGGAAGAGTTCGATCAGGTGCTTATGTCCCTTGAGCGCCGCTATGTGCATGCTGCCCAGGTGTCGAGGTCTCTGACCCTCGAGCTCAATGAGCACGGTTCTCCGGAGGAGCTCTTTCCGCACGGACTCGGTCTCCAGTCTGTCGAGAAGCTGTTTCGCCAGGTCGTAGTTGCCCTTCTCTGTGAGTATGTGAAGACACGATTTCTGGGATGAGACCTTTTTGACCGTTACGTTGTAGCCCTCGGTCAAGACCTTCTCGCTGCACGAACCGATCAGGTACCGGGCAACGTTCCAGAGCTCCTTTTCCAGGACGCAGTGAAGAACAGTGGAGTTGTCATCCGTCCTGCGAAGCTCCGAGTCGGAAAGCGTCAAACCAAGTGTATCCGCACGCTCTACCAGCTGCTGCAGCTGTGTCGTGTTGTCACGCATGGCTGCATCGAATATGTTGTTCTTTAGCTTGTCGGCTTCGACGAGGTTTATCTTGAGTGATCCGTTTGTTGCAGTCGTCTGAGCAGCAGCAGTCGGTTGCAGCAGGAGCTCCTCTAGATCACCCGAAGATGGATCTGAGTCGTTTATCAGCTGTCGTAGGACCGTCTCGTTCTCCGTTGTATTCTTTCTCTTCTGTTAACACGAAAAATGCCTGTTTAGTTTTAACATAAGAAGATAAGTCTAGATATACATTCCGCGTGGTTTATCTCATTTGGTTGGTGTTGTACATTTTAATCCGGTAAAACAATTATTATGCCTTTATTAGGCGCCAGTATATAATGACCAAACATCAATTGATGGCGCTGAGAAATTGTGAGTGAAGAACTTGCTCAAGGTCCCTTCATAGTAACCGTCTCAGAGGAGGTGACTTGGACGTGTACTGTACGTGTTACAAGGCGACCGCTCTAACCACTCGGACACCGTGTCGCGTGGTCGTCCAGGGTAAAATCTAACCTAGTGTAGACCAGTCCACGCACACCAGTTCGATCTGGGAAAGCAAATTCAGTCATGGATAATCTAATCATCATAAAGAGAGTCGAAAAACTTCTGTAGAGCATTTTCACCAAAGCTCAAATCCCCTCCAAGGCAGGCAGAAAGGTGTTGTAATGTTTCAACTAAAGAACGAGTATACACCGACCTGCACCGTCAGTAGTAGACATCAGGGGCGGCGATCACGGGGGGGACGAGGGGGACATGTCCCCCTCACCTTTAACAGTGGGGGGACGCAGTATACAGTTGTCCCCCCCCCAAATTGTTAAAGAAATTTTGACTGCTATTTTTGTTAAATAATTGTCAAGTGGAAACTTGACCAATGAGACCAGGCAGCTTACACGTCAACACGTTGCCACCAAAAACTTACAAGAATTACTTAGTTTTGTTTATTATCTGTTTCTTTGTTCCCATCCTACGACCCTATACAGTGGGAACAGCTTCGACTTAATATCTCTGCATAGCATAAAATTATAACTGTGGAGAAAGAAGTGGACTTTGACTGCCTGCCGACTGAAGAGCCTTTCCGCTCCCCTCTTTGAGCTCGTGTGCTGTGCTCGTCTGCAGTCGTCAGGCCGTTCAACCAGGCCACAGACCCCTGGTTGGTTGTTGCAGCTACGGAGCTACAGAGGCGCCTAAGATTCTACATGGTATATAGATAAAATTCTAAACTGCAAAAACCATTGGAATTATTTTAAGAAAATTGCAAGGTCCTCCGTTCCACTCACCGGCGGCCTTTGACAGTTTTGTGCTATAGGCAACCTGGCAAGGACAAAAATTACGCCACTTACTCATAAATGACATCTTTTTGACGGAAGTGACCATCATGTATTTTTTTCGGAATTTGCCGCCCTTTGAAAAATGCCGCTCTAGGCAGCCGCCTATATAATATCGCCAGTAGGCGTACCTAAACCCGTCACTTGTGCTACTCATCAGAGGCTGGCGTGCCACAAATGCCACGCGTGCCGTAGGGTTGGCCACCACTGGTGTTTGCAATCTGTTAATAATTAGTCGTGGTTTATTGTTGATAAGAGGAGGCACTAAAAATACTTAATAATTTCAACTTAAATCATTATCTCAGAACTTCGTACATTCTATTGTCACGGAGCGTCATGAAAAGAACTAAATCGCCTCGTGTAGGCCTAAGTGATCCAAGCAAAGGACCGATGGACAGCTTTGTTAAAAAAGGTAAATTGAGTTTGTGAATCTACTGAATTACCTGATCAAGTGAGAAGAATAATTAGTTCGAACTTCGAAATCTCATTAATAATTATTACATAATAATTTTTTTATTTTTCAATAGTTCTGTAAAATTATGCTACGTATAGGAATTTTTCTGATTGGTTTAAATTTTGTTGAAAAGCTCGTGTGCTGAACATAGCCTACGCATACGGTACTATATATATATATATATATATATATATATATATATATATATATATATATATATATATATATTATTATTATTATTATTATAGGCTGCTTAAATACGAAGCTGAAAATGCTGCATAAATTTAACTTATTTAGGTTAAAAAATCCAACAGTTCTCAACAACCAAGCATTTGGCCAGTGGCCAACTCGGTGGCGGTTTGTCACACACACACACACACACACACACACACACACACACACACACACACACACACACACACACACACACACACACACACACACACACACACACACACACACACACACACATATTTTAGACAGTTGAACTTGGTTGAGCTGGAAGAACATTTGATTTCGTTATTTTCGTACAATAATAGGAAGTACTTCTTTTGTTCTTTTGCGAAAAAGTAGAAAACTCCGTGGAGTAGTAAGTCCATAGAGGCTATATATATAGCGCATTAAGTGACATTCTTCAGTATGCTAAAGTGTTGCCAACTAATCAAATCAGTTCACTTTTGATTTGAGTTTGCATATATGATTATGCAATTTGATGAAAATAGATATCTAGCCTACATGCCGTTATAAAGTGTCTGCCACTAGCTTTTATAATGCTTTTATGTGCAAAAAAGTCCAAAAAATTTTTTCGCGCTCACGCGCGAATACATTTTTCACACATTTCAAAAGTGTCCCCCCCACCTCTCAGACAAGATCGCCGCCTCTGGTAGACATCAGAACTTCAGAAGGGGAGGAGAGGACTACCACCTGGCCCCACAAGCCGATTCTAAGAAACATGAAGCCCCTTACACTTCATACCCATGGATGCCTGTCAAAGGGTATGTTATAGCCTTATAGCTGAGGGGTAATCGTAATCGTAAACTCTAGAATCTAAAACGCCACTTGAGCGCTAAGAGCAGAAGACCAGATTACTCACGAGCGCTGAACTTATTCACGATCGCTGGTGTACATAACAACTCAGCTACAAAGTAAACACAGTAGCCGTCCACTGTCACTTGTTACATCAAATGGCGAGGGAGAGGACTGGCCATTCCCCTCGTTCGCCCAAGCTAAGAAAATACCAGTGGCTGCCTATCGGGGACAGTGGTGTTCGACATACTCTTCTTCATTGACCAACAATAATAATTCTAGCATGATAGACAGGCGTTGTATTAATGAACCCGACTCGTGTAGATCTTTATCGAAAGTAATACTTAAATATGAATAACTATAAATAAATATAAGTAAATGATTATTAGGTTATAAACATGTGCCTATATTCTACCTGTCTGACTTCAAGTAAGGTCCGAAAGTCGCCATCCAGATTAGGATCGGTTATGTCTCCGACTTCCATGTTCCCTGTTCGATATTTAGACAACAACCGAGTGGATTGACCTAGAGTTACACCATTCTGCTGTATCGTAACATTCCCTTTCTCTGCAGTAAACTTGTAATGTAACTCGTAGTCACCGGATTTCTTTAGCGCCCAATAGAGTTAAGGCACGAGTAACAGCTAACTCTCAAGCTCCTAGTTCTCGTCGATCTATCTCGGCGTTCAATCCCTACCGATTGAATTTGGGTGACCTAATACGTGAATCAAATGGCAGATACTGGTTCAGTCCTTCTGTTTTTAGGGTAGCAGGCAGACAACGTTTACCCCTCAGATGTGGGCTGTGTATCGCTCAACTGTGTCGACGTTATGCACGCTTTAGATTCTTTGCTAACAGCATTTCGATGTAGTTGTCTTTCAAGCGTGTAGTAGTAAAACGCTAGTTCTCAATGTGCTATGTAGGCTATTATACCTGTGGTGGCTTGACGGTAGGTCTCTTCAGTTAACTTAACCGTTTCGTTGAAACGCCTGAATGTCCGAGCCACCTCCCATTATTCAATTGCAGACAATACCTAGGCGAACCGAGTCGAAAGCTCACTTCCTTATCTTTCACTCAGCAGAACTGCGATGTTTCCTCTGAAAAACAGACTCCCGGTCGGTATATCTTATCGCCTTCTCGGATCTGATGAGTTTTGAAGCTACGCTATACTGCTAGGCAGTCCTTACCGACCGAGCCAAGTGACTCGAGTAGCTCTTGAGGAGTCGATTCGATTACCTTGAAATCGATTTCGGTCGTGACAAGTGACGTTGTGCACACAGAAGACCTGTGAACAGGTGTTTTGCACATATAATGAGCAAAGGTGTTCCTGACTGACTGAAATACGTTTATTTAACGACGCCGTCATATCGACGATGATCGGCGTCCAGGTGTTCCTGAGGTTGGTTGATATTGATATAATGTGTATCGATTGTTAAGCGGTTTAGTCTTAGGCCTTAGTTGCGCGGTCGGCTCGTGGGCGCTTGGCCTAAAGTAGCCTAAACATTGGCTGACGGTAGATTCTTGTTACACGTGCAGTTAGCGCGCCAAACGTAGAAACTGCTGATGACAGTGAATTTGAACAATACAGTGTAGTAGTTGTTTTAAAGCAGTAGAGAGCTGTATTTTAGAAGTTGCAGTTGAGTTGTATTGATAAGAACTTTGATATTGAAGTATATGTTTGAAATAACTGTGTTTGAAGAAAGGAGAAACATTCAAAGAACTGTGTCAATTTAATTCTTAAACAGTTAGAAAACGTTGAGCAATTTATATGTAGAGATAAGGAAAGTTCTTCAGGTAGGTCACAACTAAGAAAGAAGAAGAGTTGGTGACATATTTGGTGGCAGCAGCGGTGGAATTCGAAACAACGTCTGGGATTCGATACAACGTCTGGGATTCGAAACAACGTCTGGGATTCGAAACAACGTCTGGGATTCGAAACAACGTCTGGGATTCGAAACAACGTCGGTGAGATTTGAAACAACGTCGACTGGTGAATACGCACTCGAATCATCGGTAAATCTACGACAACGAAAGCCTCAACGACAAAGGTATAAACGTTGGTTGTTATCAAACAAAGAACAATCCCCAATACTTCAAACACAAAAGAAAACTCGTGTTTTCCAGAAAGGAAATCACACAAGTAAAGGAGTAAGATGGAGAAATTGAGTGTCAAAAAACAAGCAGAACTGAAGAAGATGTCTACTGAAAGATTAAAACAGCGCTTGTTGAAGGCTGGTTTTGAAGAAGAAAAACTGGAAGATATGTCACGTGAGGACATGTTAGAAGCGCTAGCTGAAGTCTGGCTTAAAGAAGAAGCAGAAGAAGTGGAAGGTGCTGTCGGTGGTGCTGAGGAAAAGGTTATTGAGAAACCACCTGGACCTATGTCTATGGAGATGATGATGCAGTGGATGATGATGAAAGAAGAAAGAGAGGAGAAACGAAGACAAGAAGAGAAAGAAAGAGAGGAGAAACGGTGGTCCACTTTGACAGCTGTATGACCATGACGGCCCATGTGAGTCAACTCGTTCGAGGTTCTTTCTACCAACTGCGTCGAATTAAAACCATCCGCAGATTCATACCAACCTCAACCGCCGTCATATTGGTCAACAGCTTCATTGTCTCCAGGGTTGACTACTGCAACAGCCTACTGGCGGGTCTGCCGACTTGTCAGCTAAGCCGGATACAATCTGTGCTTAACTCTGCCGCACGTGTCATATACGGCCGGACACCATTCGATCATGTCACAGACCTGCTGCGCGACAATCTACACTGGCTGCGTGTTCCCCAGCGGATCACGTACAAGCTGTGCTTGATAGCCTACAAATCGTTGAATGACTGTATGCCAGACTACATCTCAGACTTCTGCATTCGGGTGGCAGACAACCGGAACAGAAGTCGGCTACGATCCTCATCAAAAACCTGTTACAGGTCCCGCGGTCTTCTACGAGGTTCGGCGACTGTTCCTTCTCTGTCGCAGGACCTACTGCATGGAACAGTCTTCCAGACCATGTAAAGAATGCGCCATCTCTGGAGACATTTAAATCAAAGCTCAAGACCTACCTGTTTAAACAATCATATGATTGTGATTGATTTGTTGAACTCATGTACAGCGCCCTTTCCTTCGGCCTCGGCTGTGCTACGGCGCTATAGAAATCGTCTTATTATTATTATTATTATTATTATTATTATTATTATTATTATTATTATTATTATTATTATTATTATTAAACGAAGACAAGACGAGAAAGAGAAAGAGGAGAAACGAAGAGAACATGGGCGTATTTAGGGGGGGGTTTTACGGGTTCAAACCCCCCCGAAATAACTAATTGCAAAAAAATTTTTAGTCATATTTTCCAACTGCGAAATTAAATCTTTGGATGACATTGCTTGTACGTGAAACTTCGAAACTTTTACTTACTTTTTTATATTTTTTTGCAAGTATTGTCTGCAGTCAAACTAAAACACGACTCAAACCAGAGGCGCGTTTACAGAAAATGGGGCCCTAGGCGCAAACAAAAATGGGGCCCTTTTGACCTTGTAGACTGAGCGTCTGGGACTCTGGTGTTTAGCCTATCATGTGCAAAAACCCACAAAGTTGAACTTTAGGCCGTTTTGGTGAGTGTAGACCTAATTGTATTGAATTTTTTAACGCTGTTAACGCGATTGTCGCTGCGCCCAATTATTTCTAGAAATGCGCTAAACAATTCTTGATAAAACCGCTGTCTAAACTTTAAACTTTAAAGTTAAAACTAAAAAGTAAAAGCAAGTAGGCCTACAGTAAAAGCATGTTTGCATTTTGTTTATTGACTACAATCATTTATATAGCGCATATTCAACGTAACTACTCAGAGTCGGTAGAGTAGCCTAGTTGAAGCCTACTTATTATCTATTGTGACATGCGTTCAAAATTAATCGCGTTATTAACAAAATTTTAATCGTGCTATTAGTTTCGATTAACATTTGTAATCGTTGACCACCCTTACTTTCAACCAAGGGTGCAAAAACCCAACTTTTTTCAAAATGAAAAGTTGTTTTTTTTGTTTTTTATGTTTTTTTTTGTTTTTTGTTTTTGAGAGTTTCCTATTTTGGATCATAAAACTTATAAAAATGGCATAGGCCTAATACCGTTCAAATTAATCAGATGCATATAAATGAAGTTAGGCCTAACTAGAACAGTAGAACAGTAGAATGCCATAAAACGAAGTAACAAAGACCATACAATAATTGCCAAGAGAGTTGAAGAGACGCCATTTTTGGCATTTATAATGTCAAGATTTGTTAAAAAACAAAAAACCTAAATTTACGGTTTGGGGTTATTTTTAAAAAAAAACCCAAAAAACCAAGCCTTTAACAGTCCTGCTTTCAACACATAAACTGCAGCAGACTGCCGTTGCGGTTTGTTGCTAAGAAGTTTTATGTTATTTTGCCAAAAAATTATCCCAAATGAACAAAACAATTATAAATTACAATAATATACTTTCATGTGAATGCTGAACTGTAACAAAATGGTAAATAGATTATACTTAAACTAATTCAAAATTCAAAACATAATTTTATCATAATTGAAAAAATACTTTCATTCGTTTGGGGGCCCTCTGAGATTTGGGGGCCCTAGGCGCGCGCCTAATTCGCCTAATGGTAAACGCGCCTCTGACTCAAACTACATCGTAGCTACGAGTAACAGCTGGTTCCTATCAGCACTGAAATAATAGAGCAATTTTGTTCAGATGACAGCTTAAATTGCTACCATTACAGTGTGGAAATTCAAAAAATTTCAATGGGGAGGGGCACATCCCCTCCCAAACCCCTCTCCCCTGCTCGGCGCTGCGCGCCTCAGCGGTCCCTCCTAAACTTTGGAAAACCCCCCCGAAATTGTTTCCTGGCTACGCCCCTGGAAGAGAAGAAGCAGAGCGTATAAGACAAGAAGAAAAAGAAATGCGACAGGAAGAATTACGTATTCAAAGAGAGAAAGAAGAGAAGGCAGAACGTCTTCAAAGAGAGAAAGAAGAGAAGGCAGAAAATGCAAGACAGGAAGAATTACGTCTTTAGAAGGAACAAGAAGAGAAAGCAGAGCAGGTTCGTGTGGCAGAACTTGAGTTGCAAAAGCAGCAATTTGAGATTCAATTAGAGCAATTGAGAAGAGACAGAGAAGATGCTGAAAGGAGAAGATTAGAGCAGATGATTGAATTTGAAAGGGCGCGGAAAAGTGACGAAGAGATACGTCAGCAACAGATTGAAGAGAAGAGACTACGTGAAGAAGAAAAGGAAAAAGTGCGAATTTCAGAGTTGGAGCGAGCAGAACAGGTTAGACAAGAAGAACTGAAATTACAGAAAGAAAGCATGGAGAAGGCGGAAGAGGAAAGACAAGAACGTTTAAAGTTGGAAAAACAAAAATAGCATTAAAAGAAGCACAACTCAAAGAGGAGAAGCAAAATAGAGAAGCTCAAGAACAAAGAAGGCAAGAAGAACGAGAAGAAGAGAAAAGGAAACAAGAAGAAATTGAAACGATGGTGTCTAAAATAAAGAAAATTGGTGATGCCATGAAACATGTGTTAGGCCTACCCAAAATGCCATACGATATGATGGAGGTGCCATTATATTTCGAAACGGTTGAGAATGCGTTTCGTAGTTTCAACGTGCAGGAACAATTCTGGGTGAAGTTACTATTGCCCTTGATGACTCCGAAAGCTAGAACTGTTTTAATCAGATTGTCATTCGATGATTTAGACGATTATGAGATCGTGAAACAGTACTTGTTAAAAGAATTCAAGTTGACACCGAGAGAGTACAGGTCGAAGTTTATTGATGCGAAGAAGACAGCTGAAGAAACGTATACAATGTTTACAGCTAGGCTGAAGAACTTGTTGAACTATTGTGTGAAAAGTCGCAAAGTGGATAAGAATTTTGAGAAGCTGTTTGATTTGTTAGTGGCGGATAAGTTGAAAGAATCACTACCACCAGGTCCACTACAGTTTGTGTTGTCGAAGGAAGGAACTGATTGTTACGAAGCTAGTGTTGTGGCAGACCTAGCGGACATTCATGTGAATAATCGAATTGGTTTGGCAATTCCGAATAAGACAAGTTTTGGTTTTGTTCCCAATGTAAAAAGAAATCAACAGTTCACTCCAAATTTTGGTTTTCATTGGAAGAGCAATCAAGAAACAGGGAATCAGTTCAGAGCAGGGCCGGATTAAGACTTCCGGGGGCCCTAAGCCAAGAGATATCCGGGGGCCCTAACCCCAAAGCAAAGTTTGTTGCCATATTACGTCACAATTTACGTGTAGCCTATCTGAACACAAAGTTCTAAACGTATATGATATTGAATAGACTAATTTACGAGCTAATAGAGTAATTTCTTTGTGAAATGAGAACAATTACAATTATCAAACAAAAACTTAAAAAAACATCTTCCATGATTTCTGCTTGGCAAAAATTCTTCAACAATATCATCAAACTGCATTTTGCCGAAGGTCGCTAGGGGCGCCTATGCAGACTGTGAATGTGAGACTGCAACTATGGTCAGTATTCAGTAAGTAAGTAGTAACTAAAACTTGCTTTCTTTAATATATGTTTCAGGGTAACGCTGAATTATTTAAAATTATACCAAAATTAGGAATTTGCTACAACAATTTGATTTAATTTCTCCAGATTTTGGGCCCCCCAAAACCTCGGGGACCCTAAGCCATGGCTTATTTTGCTTATGCGTTAATCCGGCACTGCACTCGTAGCTTACATGTAGTTTGAGTCGTGTTTGAGTTTGGGGAGGGGTTTGGGGAGGGGATGTGCCCCTCCCCTATTTAATGTTTTTGAATTTTTCACACTGTATTGGCAGCATTAGCTTTCATCTGAACAAGATTGCTTTATTATTTGAGCGCTGATAAGAACCAGCTGTCACTCGTAGCTATTATTATTATATTCATGAAATATTTCAGAAATATTGGGGGATATAAGCAGCTCCGTCCCCCCCCCACTTCAAGTTTTTGTGGGAACCGTCCCCCTGTCCCCAAGTCTCCGCCCCTGACAGAGCGCCTTGACCTCGGAGGCGGTTCAAACACAGACTAGTTTTGAGACGGCCCATTGAAAATTTCCGTGGCGCCTCTAGCGAGAAAGAAGGAAAGAAGTCCATTAAGTTGGTCTGGGGCAACCATGGGCATGAAGTGCTGGCGACTTCTTAGACTCGGCATATGGATCGGATTCGGATGGCCAGTTCTCTCCTCGTCGTCACACTAACAGTGTGCGGTCAGTGCACTCATTAATAGCTAGGCTAAGTTGGCGCGGATGGAGCAGAAATTTCTGACCTGGGGGGATTTGAACCTCTGAGGCTCTGACCTCTCGATTGACAGACAATCCAACACGTTATAACCACTGGACTATCGCGCTCCCCTGGCGAGAACTAACGAACAACCACTATGCAATTGCGATATAGGTTATTATAGTCTTCGTTTTGCTGGCCACGGTCGTCCCTCCGGTCAAGGGACTCCAGTCCGACTCGAGACCAATCTTGGACTTTGCGGACTCGGCCTTGGACTCGATCGTACTCGAACCCCCTGGACTCGAATTTGATTTTCTGACTCGATTTCTGTGTAGAACAGACAACAGCGTATAGGCCAAAGTTCGACCGTACGTACGGAACGTACGCTATTTTTTCTGCTGAAATGCGTACCGTACGCGTACGCTATTTTTTGGCTAAATTAATAAATAGCGTACGCTAATTTTTATATTTTTTTATTATAGAATTAACAAGGAATAACAAAATTACAAATTAAAGAATGGAAAACGTTTTAAAACAATTCCGTGAAGAATTGTGTATTTCTATGTCAATTTTCTAACAATAAACTACGGTCATCAATTGATTAAATTCCAGCAGTGACTTTTGAATTTTATCAAAATATTCTTCTTTATCACTATAATATCAACAGTATTATAATTTATAAAGAATGAATGTATAAAGTTGCAAAACTGTATCTAAATTCTAATCATCTGACTGCGGCCAACATCGTGTATTATTCCTCTACAAGGCGCAGCCTGCACTCGCCATGTGCGTTCTTGCCACGCGGCCGTACTAAGTACTACTAACCCATGCAAGAAAAATATGAATTCGTCAGCCTGTTTTATTTCTGTAGATAAAATAATCAAATTATACAAAATAAAAACAAAATAATAATTTACCTCTTCGCTGAAACGGAACTACAAATAAGAACTGTAAAGTGACGTAATAACGACGAGAAAAAACGACGAGAAAATGAGGAGACAAAATGTGACGTCACGAGAAGCAACTAATATTAAAGGCTGCTCATACGTACGGAATACGAACGTACCGTACGCGTACGCTATTATTTTTAGTAAATTACGTACCGTACGCGTACGCTATTTTCTGCTGTAACGTACGGTCGAACTTTGGTATAGGCCCTATAATATATATTGCTACAACAACACCTAATGGCAATTACAGTTTTAGTATGAGTGTTTATCGTGCCAGATAATAGAGAGAAAAACTTTATCTAATTTAGTGTTTTTAAAGTGCAATTTGGAAAAATTACAGTAACAATTCTAGCTGCGTAAATACTGCCGTTATTTTTGTCTATTTTTCTGTACAATTGAATTGCTTGTTTCAGTGTATTTTGATGTGCATGGACTAGCTAGGACTCGAACTTGGACTCGATCTTTAGTGACTTGGACTCGAACTCGGCTTAGATGGTCTCGATCGTACTCGACTCGGTTTAAGTGGACTCGACTGCATCACTGCATGACGGCCGGATAGCCCTGGAGGGTCCTTAATTGGCTGTAGGCTAGCTGCTGCTGTTCTCGTTGAATGTAAACAGGACAGGCCTATAAACGAAACACAAAGGAAACTTGTTTGTACGACATATATCCTATTATAGGCCTGTGGTAGGCCTGGGCCTTTCTCTTGACAACCCCTCTGACTGTCTGACACGACGCAGCGCTCGTAAATAAACTGGTGCCCTAGGCTTAACTTTAGAAATTTCTTCGATTAATCGTAATCGTAATCTCCAAACTTCTAAAGAGTTAGGCCTACTCGAAAATCAAGCGCAGTGTACCAACTTAATCAGGAGCGATTAAGACCTATATACAGTGGCTTCTATCCCCCCTAAAGAACCGGGCTCAATACCTCCCCTTCCCCCCCCCTCCCGAGCGGGGCCTTCCCTCTCTCTCAGATCCCATATCGCCGACGTGAGTTTTAGCTAATTTCTGATTAGATAAATGTGTCTGTAATTATAAATATCATCGATCCAACTTCTATTTATGTGAAGATTTCTTTCATCAATCCAGCTTACATTTAGGCAAACAATTATTTTCAGCAATCCATCTTCCATTTTAAATTCACCATAAACAATGGATACTAATGCAAAATAGTTAAAGCACCTAAATTGGAGGATTACTGGTAAACTTGTTCAGTGTTTAAGCATGCGAGTCAACGGGTGTGAATTAAGTAGGTTAAAATATCGCATTCACAATCACCGAAATGCAACAAATTCATCAATGTAAAAACTTACTCAACTTCTGTCGAGCATCAAGGCATTATGGCATGGAGAGAAGAGTTGCTCACAATGCGAAACTGATCATAAGGTTCAAGCAAAGGTTACAGTTAATTGGGTAGGGAAAGGCGGGGCAAGACGGACCCCTGAGGTAAGATGGATCCCCTCTAATATACGAATTACAGCGGTGACATCTAGCTATGGTTTTAAATATTCATGACGGCATCGAGTATCTATGATATTGCGTTGTTGTTTCTTTGTTTTTGAGAAGCAGTGACATTTTATGCGGAAAAACTTAATTTTTGTGGTTTTCTATCTTATTCAGGTATTGTAAATTATTTGCTGTCAATTATTTGTTTCATGGTTTATAATTAATTTTATTGTAATCATTAATAGTGTAGTAACTGCTAAACTGTTTGCCGATGGATGAGTGAGCGATAATAGGCGCTTTATTTGTTTATTTTGTATGTGAGCTATATAGCCGTGAATGGGGCAAGATGGACTCCTGTCTCGGGGTAAGACGGATCCCATGGGGTCCGTCTTACCTCAAGCATGGTTTTATGATTGGAGTTAGTTATTTCGAATATTGATTAATTAAATGTTAAGAAATAGGCAGTTTTTTGCATTTATTTATGTTAGATTAGTTATCAATTAGATGGTGAACAGTCATCCGACCCTTACGTTGAGAAACCCGCTAATATAGTTTCCTATGCTGTGTCGTTGGGAACTGTACAGTGTACAGCAGACAGCCATCAATGATATTTCGACGTATGTCACTGCTGCAGATATCAGTCCTTTTCCAAAAACTCTGGAAAGAAAGTCACGTGCAAAAGCAGAGCTTGTGGAGCAGCTACTGTTCTGACTAGTACTCCACACAAGCAGCATCTGGAAGAATTTCAGATGAAAAGTCCGAAAGTACAGAAACAAAGAATTGTTAAGGGAGGTGCTAGAAGAGCATTAGGCCTACCCAATGTGTCGACAAGACAAACGGATGATGGTGCTTCATCTGCCAAGAAGACGAGCAGAAAGAAGTCGAAGAAGAAGAGCAGTGCTGGAGTGTCAGAAGACTTGACTCCGTGTGGCACCTGTAGCGTCACATTCGCTTCAGACGTACAGAAAAGGACTGGACGTAGATGGGTTATGTGTTGCAAGTGCATCTGCTGGTATCACAATGAATGCCAAGGACTGCGTAACAATGCTCGGCCAAACAACTATATGTGACTTACATGTGGCTGATAGACGATAAGAGGACGATGACAATATTATTTTGAGATTTCATGTTTGTTACATTGACTTGAGAATACTTGTAGTTACAGTTGTAACTTTACAAATAATAGAAGTTCAACATAATCACTTCATAGTACACGGTGGTTCAATGAAAAGTAAGCCAAACTTTGTATTTCATAGAAGTGCTTCTTACATGAAAACAGTATTTAATATTTTTGTGAAGAAACTCTCAGTAGTATGGTCTGATTATTTAATTAAAGTATATGTTCAAAATATCCTTCTTCTGCTTGCACGCAAGCCTGGAGGCGCTGGCGCCATTGGGCAACGTTTTCTTCAGTGCGCTATGACCTTCGTCTGCCACTACCAATGACGCGTTCGACTGACCCTGTTTCGCTAATTTTTCGAGGCAATTTATCTGATCCGCTTCTGGCCCAATGTTTTTCTGAAAACTCTAGTAGAAACTGACGCCTGCAGCTGTAATTCTTGGATTCCCTTAAACCTTTTATCATGTGTAAATCTTCTTTACTAAAAGGCATTTTTCCGGAAATTGCTAGATTCTTGTCTATGTTTTATATCGTATTATCGTATGCCTTTTTGAGTAGGAAATATAAACCGGAAGTCATCAAAATAAAAAAGTAAGTATGTGCATATTTTTATATTGAAAATATTATTAATAAAATATAGTTCAAGTTTTAATATTTGTTTATAAAGTTTTGCTTACTTTTTATTGAACCACCGTGTATATGTATATTGAATATAGACTACTGGGGTAAGATGGACTACATGGGGTCCAACTTGCCCCAATCAGGGGGCAAGATGGACCCGATAGTTAATTTCTTAAAATCCTGAAAAAACTTGAAATTGATATTGTATTATGTAAATTGTGTTTTCCTTATTACAGTATTTCATTTGCTGCGTAAGTTAGTAATCACGCCGTTTAAGTTAACACTTTTACAATACAAATAAATGAAAAAAATCATTAGAGGGTCCGTCTTGCCCCGCCTTCCCCTACGTACAGTACGCCACGGTACCGCTAAGTTATTAACCTGGTAGCCTAAACTTGAAGGCGTGATGCTTTTAACAGTGTTCTGTCCATTTGTCGGATTTGTCCGTTTGAATGTTGCCGCATGCCAACTCGCAACCTCGATATTTATATTTCGTTTTTTCACGCGGCATAGGCCCTAGTCAGGCGCGGATTTAGGGGGGGGCGGAGCCGGCGTACGCCCCCCCTAAACCTGCAGCAAACGAAACATTTATCTTCCATTTCTGGACAGTCTACTTCAGCAGTTTAGCCTACGATTTGGAGATCTTGCGAAACAAGCAATTCGTGGTCTAAGTCTCATTCCATCTAATGTTTCAAACATCGACGCACGCACTGCTGATGGTATACTTCATTACTATCATGATGACCTGCCTTCGCCGGATTCGTTTCATCAAGAGTTAAAGCTTTGGCAGCAGATGTGGAGAAACGCTGACAGCACACCAAGCACCCTGTCGGACACCCTCGCTGACAGCCGCTCCTGTCGTATTATGTTTCCAAATATTACCACAATAATTCACATTTTGCTGCTCACTTCTGTCACGGCTTGCAGTGTTGAACGAGCAAATTCTAGTCTGCGATTTGTGAAGTCGTGTTTCCGAAGTACAATGAACGAGGACAGATTTAATTTTATTGTTTGTCCACAAGGACATCAAGTTAGACATTGATGACATTATCAATGCCTACGCCAGAAAGCATCCAAGGAGAATGACACTGCTTAATCCACTGGCATGTGACACTTAATTATTTTCTTTTTGGATCAAGGGTTGCATGATCAAAACCGATAACTGATTTATAATCGTTTCACTGTTAACCTTCAGTGGAGACCAGTTGTTTTATATGAGAAACTATATATATTTGTTAAGTTCCATAACATTTTCTATAAAAAGGATCATTATAGTTTTGTGTGATCTAATTTATATATATATATATATGTATATATATATATATATATATATATATATATATATATATATTACGGGATTGGATTGGTAGTATTTACGCCCCCCCTAACCAGAAATCCTGGATCCGCCCCTGCTAGTATTTTTAGTTAATGAAATACGTAAGTGAAAGCATATTTTAGGCCTAGAATATTCCCCCACCCCCGGACATTTATCCCCGGACGTTTCCCTCCGAAGATGGACTGATGAAAATAATTCTTTACTTTAATAGAAGTTGGATTGATGAAAGAAATTCTTTACTTTAATAGAAGTTGGATTAATGAAAAAATTCTTTTCCTTAAATAGAAGATGGATTCATGAAAGAAATTCTATGCTTAAATAAAAGTTGGATTTATGAAAGAAATTCTTTGCTTAAATAGAAATTGGATTGATGAAAGAAGGTCTTTGCTTCAATAGAAGTTGGGTTAATTACAGTTATCATGGACAATGGTAGAGTTACCTACTTACTGTTCGATGGAAATGTCCGGCGGGGGGAATGTCCGGGGGAAATGTCCGGATACCGCATATTTTTAAGTTAAAACCAATGTAAATGTTTATTTTTGTCACAACTATGCAGCCGATAATGTTGCTCGATTAAGTGCGAGAATGCCATAACACATTAAGTAAGCTTACAGTGTGTTAACAAAATACAGGGACTTAGTCGGAGGGTGTCACCGGTTCACAGTAATAATATTTATGCAAGAAATGTGGGTCTTTCACAGGACTGTGAGTGAAGACTGTAATTTGCAGAAAGTGTGATAAAAATTGAAAACAAACACTTCCCCCCAGTTTTTCACTGGGCTCAACTTGCGCCCGCCCTGTATAGGGATAGAAGCCCCTGCCTATATATATATGTCTACGATTGCAATATCGCCGAAGCAGCTAAGGATCGACTTGCCCATATAATAGGTCGAATAATGGCCGGGTTAAAGAATGTAATGTAATGTAATGTAAATGTAATTAGCAACTTCTATTGCGCCGGTGTCTAATGCACAAGGCATCAACCGATGGCGCATCAAAAACAATCCGTAATCAGGTCAACATCCAGAAGATCAGTCCGTAAGAGACAGAGTCGAGGCAGCCTAAGGTGGATAAGCAATTTGAAAAAGGTAAGTTTTCAGCCGAGAACGAAACGACACAAGCAAGCGACTGAGCACAGCGCACAGATACAGGAAGAGAGTTCCAAAAGGCAGGCCCAGCAACCGAAAAAGCTCGTTCACCGAGAACAGTTCTTGATTTAGGTATGACCAGACAAAGACAATCAGATGACCTCATTGAATAATGATAAGTCAGAGGAATAAGAAACAGATTTTAAATATTGTGGAAGAACCATCTATAAGAACCATCTATAAGACTATAGCCTATGTTCCCTTAGGGTAAAACCAACTTAAGCTTACATGTAGGCCTACGTCACTGGCCATATAGGCTATAGCCTAGCTATAGGCCTACATGTCCATTATGCCGGTGTCGTTTGACCTGCTTACATATTAGGCCTTCGACTTTTGGAATTTGGATCGGACTCCAACATCATCGTGACCTACCACGTACGTACGCATCTGACCCAAGGCTTCGGGCAGATGAGAATGTAGCCTATAGGCTATAGACAAGCTATATCTATAGAGCCTCAACTTTTCGGTGGCAATATAAAGTTAATGTGGACAATCATGGTTTCCTATTGCCATTAATTAGCCTACGCGATGCGTGAAAGGGAATACACATAGCCTAATTAAGGCCATCGACAATCGCCAACATGAAGACCCTGATGGTGGCCGGAGCACGGTTGCATGATATCCCAAACAGCCACACTCATCTAGTCCAAATTTAGCTGACCCGGTGGCCCGAACAGTCCAATGTCGGCCTAACTAACGTGGCTATCAGGGATTGGTGGAATGATGGCGATGACGATTATAATACTGATGATGATAAAGATATGATGCTGATTATGATGATGACGACGATGACGACGACAGTGAAATGGCGATGAAGCGAGTTCCTACCCTGCCAGCATTTTCATGGGCATTATAGGCCTACCCTATGAGCTCAATAATTATGGGTCCATATTGGAACAGGCCTGTGGGTACTGTAATTACGGGCTCCATAATTATGGGTCCATGTTGGAACTGGCCTATGGGTAGCCTACTCGGGCTCGAGATCCATATGGGCATGCATGGCAGAGTAGAATTTGAATGGAATCTAACTTATCTAAGAACTTCTATAGCGCGACAGTAAAAACAACTTCCACTATAATCCGAGGAGTTAAATTACTCTACAGTTACATTTACAAACTTCACTCTATCCTGAGAAATCTAAGAGATTGACATTACTTTGTTACACCGCATTAGATCAGCAGAAACTCACGATTGGCCAGCATATCGGTCACGTGTACCAATTTCAGCCAATCAGACAATTACGTGTATCAATTCCAGCCAATCAGACCATTGCCTGAACCAGTTACAGCCAATCAGACCATTACACGTGAGTGACGTAACTTCTCCTCGGGCGTGTGTGCTGTGCTGCTTCTGTGCGAAAACTGTCGCCGAAATTTGTTGCAGATTTTTGCAATAATTCTCGCGATTTAATTCGCATTTAATTGATATTTCCGTCGAGCGTACGCATCCTAGGAGTAAATTGTAAGAGTTGTATAGTTTAATCTCTTTACAGTAGATTAGATCTTTATTGTTACCGGCGTAATTGATTAAGAAGTTGCTTTATTATCGCTCACCTCCACCGTTGTTTGAGCCCCATGGCGATGATGCATCATCGTGTTAAGGTTGACTTTAAGGTTATTTAAAATTTAAGTTTTATTTAGCCACTGGAGGTTTTGAGCCAGAGGAAACAGTTGAACAGAAGATTGAACGTGGTAGGTTATAGCCAGAGGGTAGGCGAAAGTGAAATCAATGGTAGGAATGTCGGCGTCAGTTGTTGAATCATGTAGGGCTGACTCTCATGACCTAGTCTGGATGGCGAACCTTTTTTAGGTGCGTGCCAAAATGACGTTTAAACATTTTGCAAAATGCCGTCGCGTGCCCCTCGAAATTTTGCTGTATATAATTGTTTTTCTCGTGTAGGTTTTAATTGACAGAGAGTAAAAAATGAATTAAAAGACATTATTTCAAAGATGGTTTTAGAATGATGTTACAATTAAGTTCTTCGTAAAAGAAAATGTTGATTCCTACAGTAATTTTGTATTTCTAAGTTTGAAATTTTGAGGGACGCTTCAAATTCCGTGTGCCAAAAAATTGTGAGCACGTGCCACCTTGGGCAAGCGTACCATAGGTTCGCCATCCCTGACCTAGTAATACACGCTCATGTTAACTGATGGTGAGTGCTGAGCAATACTGTAATGCCAGAAGTATTAGTGAAGTGGAGCTTTTGTGTAAAAAAATTTCATATATCAGTAATTACTATCATTGCAAGAGATTTCTCAGTGGGTGAGTGGTTATTAGTTTGGAATTGAAAGTGGTAAGCTTATAGTATCGGGGCTGATGGATATAGTGCGTAAGTTTACTGGCGTTGTGAGTGTCTGTTAGGGTCAGATTAGGCGTCATGAAGGTCGTTTAGGGTCAGGGTTAGGGTTAGTGTCGTCATTAGAAAACCTGGAACCGTCCGGTGTCAGCGCAACATGCCCAAAGATACTGTATAATCCTTCAGCCCCCGATACTATAAGTTTGCCCTAAAAGTTAGTTCTGACTTGGCCAAATTGATGCTTATGAGCACATTTTAGAGCGTGGGACAAGTCACTTTTAAAGCACTTGTTGTCGAAAATGACATGTTTGGCAATTTGAGATGTAGTTCATTTCATTAGTGGCATGAAAATTATTTTAACGTTTTATCTTAGAAATCTGAAATAATTACTCTTTAACTGCGAACATTTTGTTGTGATGTGAAAATCATATGCAGGGTTTGGTGGCTGCTGAGATGAAGGCTTCATTGGTTTTTCTTGGGGTTGTTCTGCTGGTCAGTCTTGTGTACATTCGTGACGTCGTCTCTGAAGATGAAGATTTCGAGGATGAGAGCGCCTCAGAAAGTCATACTGTGAACGAAGAAGAAGCCCCAAGACCACCGAGGGAGAGGGTGCGTGCATACTCAAAGTTACCATGCTTGTTTGGTATCATAATCTCGAGGTTTCTACAGCGCCCAAAAACCGCAAATTGCCATAACCAGCTTATTCAAAGGCGCTTAAGAGTGCACGTATATGGTTATCTATATAGCGTGGTGTTACAACTGTAAAGCGCCCGTTGATTGATACCTTTTGCATTTTGTGGGGCACAATAGCCAATTGGTTAGAGCGCTCACCTTGTGATGCAGGTGGTACAGGTTCGAGCCTCCTCCTCTGAGATGGTTATGGTGTAGGGACCTTGTGCTAGTCTATCACTCACAATTGCCCAGAACCTTCAATTGATGCTTGGTCATTAGATAGTGGTGACTAATAAATGCATTATAATGATAATTTTGATAACGTTGCTGCAGAAGTTTCCAGAGTAGGTTTATATATGCATGTATTTATCAAGGTACTTAATATGCACTTTTAAGTAGCTCACAATAGCGCTGCACACATGGCTATCTGTCAGATATAAACAAGTATTTTTTAAGACACTTTGAGAATGTCCTTTGCCTGCTGTAGGGCTGTGTTATTTATGGCTTCCATTGCAACCTCGTTTTAATTTCAGGTGATGACAAAATAAAAATAAATGCCATCAGAATTTAATATTTACTCTTATCTGACAGAATTTATTGCTGTTTTGTAGCCGGTTTACTACCCACCTGCAGCTAAGGGTAGCAGTTTCTTCTCGGAAGCATTTGAAAGCGAGGCTTCCTTCAAGAAAAGGTATTACTCATTGATGTATTGCCTTGTTTTGTAGGTTTTTTTCTACATGTTAACATCTTTATTTATTTGTGTATTCTTTTTCAAAGCTCTTGCTACTCATGCCTAGCCAGTTAATCTGAATATTCGTTGCAGTTCAGTTTTAAAAGGCGAATCGCCTATTCTCTATTCTGTTCCAGAGCCATTATTTTTTGGTTATTCATTTGAAATACTGGATATTATAATCTATTAAATATATGTATATAATTTGTTATAATATTGCCTATCTGATTATTTGTGACAAATTTTGAGAACTGCAGGATGTTTTGTGACTGTTCTGGTACTTTTATATAGTTATGTTTAAATATTTCTGAAATTTTATGGAATTGTGTAAAAACCTGCAGGGGTTTCTAGAAAAGGAAGTTGTTCATCATGGCTGCTTGCTTTTTGTGTATAGGTGGATTGTATCGCAGTCTAAAAAGGAAGGCACAGATGAAGCCATTGCACAGTATGACGGTAAGTCAAGAGCTGTAATTTACTGAAACAAGACTGTGTAAAGTACCGTAACATTTGTAATTCATTTGTGTCGCATTATGTTTCAACTATGGTCCTCACTTTCTTCAAAATGATGTAAGTTAAAGTTAGAATTCATTGAACTGGAATTTTTCTATTAAGTACTTAAGTTACATATATGTTAATCATTCATTTACAGTGTAACTCTTTAGACAATAATCTTTAGATCTGCAAGTCTAGGTTTGTGGGTTGTACGTATTATGTATTAGCACACTTAATATAGCACATTTTAAAGTATCTCACAAAGGCGCTTTCTTTGTGCTAGCCTTTGTAATGTTAAATGTTATTTACAACCGGACTATTACATTGGGTAGCAAAACAATGCACAGGAAACTAGAAAGAGTCACCAATGGCGAGCCCATGCACACACGTGGACTCGTGGAGCCAACCAACAGATTCCTACAAACAGTTGACAGTTGGCTTGGATGTTCAGAGTTTCTGGACCAAGTCACACTGATAGAGTGGAGAGATGATGTGTGAACTTCAGGGTTCTATGTAAAACTGGAAATGCAGAAGTCTACTTCGATTTTCAAGGAATGTTGCAGAACGAGTGCTGAAGTATAACTGCAGTATTGTAATTTTAATTGTAATTAGTAATTTCTATTGAGCCAGAGTCTAATGCACAAGGCATCAACCGATGGCACTCCAAAACCAAGTTGTAATAAGGTCAATATCAGAAGATCAGTCCGTAAGCTCAGACAGACAGATCCCTTAGAAGTCTTATCTCACATCACAATCTAGGATGTTGTTGAAAAGTTTTCAAAATATCTCTGTGATAATATGCAGTTTGACTCTCTTACGCTAATAATTAGGAACATAACGGCATCCACCAGTCTGAACGTGTTGGCCTGATTTCAATTTTATAACGGCATACTGTTTGTTATTGTTCGTTGTTTGTTAATGTTTGATATGTCATTTGACAGGGCAATGGAGTATTGAAGAACCGAGTGATAATCCGCTGAAGAATGACTTAGGACTTGTGCTGAAGGTATTCACGTGTTGTGAAAGTTATGTATTAAATAAAGTTGTAGTCTTCAGTACAGCTTGTAATTTGAGGTGATGTGTGAATATAAAATGGCGTTTGATTTGTGGACACAACAGCCGAGTGCTTGTCTTGTAACACAGAGTACAGGTTTGAGCCTCCTCTGAGACGGTTACGGTGTAGGCATCTTGAGCAAGTCCTTCACTCACGATTGCTCAGTACCATTGACTGATGCTTTGATCATTGGCCAGTGGCGCTTAAATAAATGTGTAATAGTAATGATTTGATTTGTATTTATTGTTCTGTATTAGTAAATTTATATACCGTAGTACCTTTTAGTGTAGGAATTATTCATACGAAACATATCTTGCAATCAGTATTGCAGTTGAAGTCATAATAAATGTTTCTAAACCAGTTGACAGTTTTTGTCACTTTGGTGATTTCTAGTAAATGTTCTTTTATTTGTGCACGAATTGACAAGACAATTCACACTGTTTAGATTATGTGTTAGATAGCTACATTTAGCATCTTCATGAGGTTCTGTAAAGGCACTACATAAATGACCACATCCTCCACATTATTTGATGTTTCTCGTCTGCAGTTTTCAGACGTTTGAGAATCACCATTTTGCATTGAAAGTTTTTGTATTAAATTATTTGATTCCAGTCTAAAGCCAAGCATCATGCTGTGTCCGCTAACCTGAAGAAACCATTTGACTTCAGTGGAAAGCCGTTTATTGTGCAGTAAGTTTAGCATACTCTGTGTCAATAGACTATAAAGCAGTAAAGTTCAGGGTCAGAGTCTGACAAGAGCATACAAGACTTTAGGGTAGAGCAAAGAATTAAAGTTCTGTATTGGAGTGTGGTAGGGCTATACTAACTACAGGTCGAGCTTAAGCAACTTTCATGCAGAACTGTTGGTAGGAATTGCCCCATCTTATCTTGGCTCTCTGTGTACCTGCCTCATCTGTTCCTGGCCGCAGGTCCCTTCGTTTGGCCGATCAGGGTGTTGTTCTTGTTCCTCAGGCTCATTCCTCTACAGCTCAGTACAGAAGCTTGCTTTCATGTGTCTGGAACATCTTCCCTCATAAAACTAAACTGAGCCTGTTTCACAAGTGTTTAAAGTCTGTTTTGTTTGAATGAGGATTCTCCTTGTTGGGTTGGGGGCACTACTGATGAGTTTTCTTTGAAGTTGTGCTTTACAAATTTTCATTTATGTTATGTTAAGAAGACTGCAGTGTTTGCAAAGAAATTAATTAGTAGTTTGGCCATTTCAGCCTGAGAAACTAGTAAATCTGTGTAATCCTTTGTGTGTGATTGGCTAGTATTTGGGTTTACTAGTTTGTGAAATCCGATAGTTTCTGGTCAGACATGTTAATAGAATCTGATTTTTGAACTGAGTGTTAATTTTTCAGATACGAAGTAAAGTTCCAGGAGGGACAAGAGTGCGGCGGTGCTTACATTAAGCTGCTCACAAAAACCAGTGAACTAAACCTTGTAAGTTTCTGCAATGTTTCTAAAACTAAAATGAATGGTGCATGTGGTGTGGTTGATTGGTGCAATTTCTAGTGATGTTTATAATTTCACATGTGACTAATTGCATTGGCTGCTTTGCCACAGAAGAAATAGAGTAAGGCGTTGTTAAGTTTACCCAACTGTTGCTCTGTTTGTGGCACAATTTATGCTTGCAGCAGTGTTCTTTTCTTTCAGTAGCTGATCTACTGACTTTGGGTATGCTGGGCAATCTGTATTTTCCAGGTCAACTTTAGATGGGTGGCTTGGAATCTAAAGTTTACTCTAGTTGACCTGTCATTTTTTTCACCGGGTGATATAGTAATTTGGCTAAAGAACTACAACTCGGCTTTACCTCACCGGATTTTGACCTGGCACCGAAACGAACAGAGGAGTTTGGCTATTGCGGACTTGATTTGATATAGCACCGGTGAATAAGCTGGTCTCCCTGATGTGGCTTTTGTGGGCACTGAGAAATTTTGAAGATTTACATTACATTACATACCTTCCTATGCCGTCATTATTTCAAAAACTCGGTGACACCCTGCTAATGGTGGTTCAGTATTTAGAGTTGCGATCATCTGAGCCTTTTTTCTGTGTGTGTTAAATGTAAATGTCTCATACATTAGATACAGTACTTTTCATATATATTTGCTAAATATTATTTATTTATACTTCATATATGTATTAACAATATTTCACTATGTTGTTTCAGAACAAATTCAACGATAAGACACCCTACACAATTATGTTTGGTCCCGATAAGTGCGGGAACGATCAGAAGGTAAGAAGCATTTCTAATTACTATTTACAGATTTGTTTGTTTCATGCTGGTTCTCATTTGATTTAATTGACTGGGAATTTTGTCATCCAGTTTTATCGTTAGAACATATATTTTCATCCTTTGATTTTTACAATTTTCATCCTTTTATTTGTTATAATTTTCATCCTTTGATTCTTTACAATTTTCATCCTATGATTCTTTACAATTTTCATCCTATGATTCTTTACAATTTTTTTCCTTTGATTCTGTACAATGGCCATTTTACAGTTTGATCCTTTGATTCTCTAAAATTTTCATCCTTTGATTCTTTACAATTTTCATCCTTTGCTTCTTTACAATTTTCATCTGATTTGTGGCATTCGCATAAGTTTGTGTTACAGAGATGTCTGATGTTGTGAAGTGTAAAGATTTTTTCTGTATTCTCAGTCTGTAACGGTCTTCCCTTGGTGAGCACTATGTTTGCTCCCCAGGGTCCTCTCCGATACGTTCTAACCTCAAAACTGTCCTTTTTAGCCATGCTGGGGGTCAGGAACCCTTCAAAGTAGTGGCTTTTAAGAGGTGCTATATACATCTGTAATGGATGAATGATGTAATGTGCTGGACATTGCTGACTGTCTGATTGTAGATTAACATATGTCTTACTTCTGTTTCAGCTTCACTTTATATTCCGGCATAAGAATCCTCTGACGGGAGCTTTTGAGGTTTGTAGAGAATGCATTTGAAAAATAAATTTTATTTGAGCTGACGTGAACTCGTAAGTAATTGTGAATAAGCAGTGTAAACTGTAGTTTGGGTAGTTATAACTATTTCTTGTGGTTACTGAATTATTTCTTTATAATCTCTAAGAGCGAAGAATGAACTTACAATGCAATGGCTAGATGATTGAGTGCTTCCTAGAAGTAGAGTGTGCAGAGTTTGAACCCCGTCTGAAACTATCATTGCACAGAAGTATTTGAGCAAATCTTTAAGTTACGATTGTTTGACACAATTGTTAATGCAATGAGCATGATAAACTGGTGCTATATAAACACATTTTTTTAAATAGAAGCTGGCAATTTTCATATATTGCTTTGCCTTTTTATTTTTACATGTACCTGTATGCTGCAATTCTTATTATGAATTGTATCTTATCGGATTGACTGCTAATGGCTGAAAATATGATCGAGACAGGTGTGTTATGGTTGTGGTATGTTGAGTGCTATCTGTCACCATCAACAGGTTGCTGTATTTATTGATTGCTTCAGTTGGCAATCAATAGAAGTGCACTAAATATCGTTAGTTTGGAATATATGTGTAATATGCGATTTTCCAATAAACAAGCTGTTTCTACCCAATGCCTTTGAAATCAATATGCCTCACGTCATTAAATGCCGGTCTATTGTCTATAAACTGTCTACCTTAAGTGAATAACCTGTGTGTCTTATATCTGTAAAATTTCTACCTTTAGTTTAAACTCTTCAGCAATCTACCTGATGTCTTTGAAGTCAATAATATGAGACTTAGAGCTCATTTGTGGCAGATGTATATCAGAAACAACAGAATCCATATTAAGAACAGTAACACTGAAATCTAACCCTATAACGACAAGCTGCATTGGCTTCCCATACATTTAGTACACGCTCAACGATAAAGGGTTAAACGTAAAGCAGATCATCCCGGAATGAAACGATAATAGCAGGGGTCGTTAGTATTCGTGTTTCTCTAAATTCTGACAGCTTGATGACCTTGTTTAATTTCTGAAGTTGCATTTCTTTCTATGAACTTTAGGAGAAGCACGCCAAGAAGCCATCTTCCAGTTTTGATTCCTACTTCACAGATAAGAAAACCCATCTTTACACTTTGAGTAGGTCTTCCTTTCTACGATGCTTAGTTTGGTTTGAATATAGTCTTGCTATATGTTTGCTTTCATCTTCACTGATGTCATTCTTGCACTTTAACCTGTGCGCTTTGCTACAGTATGCGATATTTTCCTGTTATGCTCATACAGTTACAAACTTGTCCACATATGTGACCCAGGGAACCAAAATGAGTCGGATGTCGGTAAATTACATTGGTAGGAAAACAGCAAAATATGGGGAGAGCCAGTTTTTGCTCATTTTCAGATTTGAATGAAAATGGGTTAAAAGTATGGATTTTTTTACATTTCTGATATCTTACATTTTATTAAATTCATTGTTTTAATGTGTATTTTCAGGATTTTGTAAAGGCATTGTTTTAATTTTCGTAATTGTATATTAAAATTAATTTAAAATAATTTTAGAAAATTGGACACATGATCATTCATAACTTTGTTAAAAAGTAGGTAAAACCAGAATTTTTTGTGTCATTGTAAAGCAAAAAATGTGGTTTTGAAATATATGTAAAATACGCATATTCTAAAATTTCTGACAAGTGACTCATTTTGATTCCTTGGGTCATATATATTAAATACTGAGTTCTGTTAATACCACACTTTCATGAAATGAATTGAACAGTTTATGCTGTAATGTGCATCAGACCTCATACATTTGCATAAACGATGAAACTTTGAACTTATAGTTATTAAGTAGTTTTGGATTTTAAACCGTGTTGTTCACGTTAACAAGAACATGTGAACCCTGATTGCAGGCTGTCACTTAAAATAATGTTATGTTGAAATTTGTAGTTGTTAAACCAGATAACACATTTGAAATCTACGTTGATCAGAAACTTCTCAATTCTGGCAGTCTGCTAACTGACATGAGGTTTGTTTTCATTGCAGTCATGTGGTCATAGATGGTAAGGTAATGCAATTACTGCTCTTAAATGCAATTATTATTCTTGTACTTCAATCATGTACATGTCCAAAAGACCAAACTTGTTTACATTACATGTGTTTGAATACACGTTACTAGCTTGATTTGGACCACAGAGATTCAAACCCAAGCTGGCTGATGGGCCACTACATATACATGTCCAACAATTTGATTGATTGATTGATTTGATTGAACAAGGGCGGGGAGATGGTTGAATGGCAACACACTGGCACGAAGATCAGAAAGACGTGAACTTAGTACATGCTAACCCCATAAGGTTGACCCAGCCTTCCACTCCATGGGGGGCAAATGTAAAATGAGCAGTAGAACAGGTGGGTGCCTTGCAGGCTGCCATTCAGTTAAATTAGACTCCTGTTAAATTATGCAAGGAAATGGAGGAGGAGGGAAGAAAAGGAAGAACTAAAACTATGTTTTCAAAAGTGAGGGAAATAACGAGAAAAACACACCAAAAATGGGGTCGCTGAAAGCAGGTGATGGACACATAATTGCGGATGAAGAAGGAATGAAGAAAAGATGGAAGGAATACACAGAAGAGTTGTACAACGAAGATAAAAGAGTAAAGGTAGAAAAAACAGATGTAACAGAGTATGAAAATGAACCGGAAATCATGGAAGCAGAGGTAGAATGGGCTATTAAACAATTGAAAGATAATAAGGCCCCGGGTCAAGACGGGATACCAATAGAAATGGTAAAAGCTGGGGATGGCGTGATGACAAAGACAATAACAAAGATTTGTAATAACATATGGAAAACTGGAAAGTGGCCAGAAGATTGGAAAAGTTCAGTCTTTATCCCTTTATTTAAAAAAGGAGACGCAAAAGAGTGTGAAAATTACAGGACAATAGCAATGATATCACACATAAGCAAAATATTACTCAAAATAATACATAAAAGAATGGAGAGTACAATAGAGAGAGAGCTTCCTGATAGTCAAGCAGGATTTAGGAAATTTCGTGGAACACGTGATCATATTGCCAATATGAGGTGGATAATGGAGAGACAAAGGGAGTTTGGACAGAAAGTATACATATGCTTCATTGATTATAGCAAAGCGTTTGACTGCATTAATCATGAATTGATGTGGAAAACCTTGGGAGAAATGGGAATACCGAAACACTTGATTCAACTTCTTAGGGGTTTGTACGAAGATCAGATAGCGGTGATAAGGACTGAATATGGAGATACTGACAGATTCAGGATTAGGAAGGGAGTGCGGCAAGGATGCATTCTGTCTCCTTTCCTATTTAATATGTATGCTGAAAGGATAATGAGGCAGGCGGGAATGGATGAGGCTATGGAAGGAATAAAGATAGCGGGAAGAACAATAAACAATCTGAGATACGCTGACGATACAACACTATTGGCGGGTAAAAAAACCGATTTGGTAGAACTAATAAGAAGGCTCAAGAGTGAAAGTGAGAAAGCAGGACTCTACTTCAATATAAAGAAGACAAAGATCATGACAACAGAGGAGGAGGACAGTTTTGTAGTAGATGGAGAGGAAATAGAAACGGTAACTAGCTTCACGTTTTTGGGATCAGTAATAGAAAAAGAGGGAAAGTGTGATATGGAAATAAATCGTAGAGTAGCGATAGGAAAAACTGCAATGAATGGTCTGGAAAAATATGGAAGGACAAACATGTGAGTATAGACACGAAAAAAAGATTGGTGAAGGCTCTGATCATACCAACAGTAACATACGGCAGTGAGACATGGACAATGACCAAGAAAATGAAAAAAAAAGATTAACGCATGCGAAATGTGGATATGGAGGAAGATGCAGAGAATATCATGGAAAGAGAAAAGGACCAACGATTGGGTGCGCATGAGTATCGGAATTGAGAATGAAGAGACACTACAACAAACAGTGCTAAGAGCAAAGTTGAGGTTCTTTGGTCATGTCATGCGATCAGATGGATTGGAAAAGGAAATGATGTTAGCATATGGAGAGGGAAGGAGAAAACAAGGACGACCAAGGAAAAAGTGGATGGACGAGATACATGAAACAACTGGAATGAATTTGGCAGAACTGAGAGATGCGACGGCGGACAGAAGGAAATGGAGAGGCTTGATCATGAAGGTCGCTAGAGTTCCAGGAACTGACAGCACAAGGTAACAAGGTAACAAGGTTAAACTTGTTATCATCTGTTACTACTATATCTTGTAATCTTACTGTGTAATTGTCAGTTTGAATTAATAAACAAATATTAAAGAAAAACAAAAACATTACCAGTTGAACACCACTAAATGATTTGCTACTTAAATAGTCTAAGAAACAGAAAGAGATGTTTTGAGTTTTGATTGGGCCATTTTATTATGTTTTTTGCTAGTTTCTTCCATTTCTGCTATTCTCTGTGAATCTTGGGATGCTCGATAGTGTAGTGGTTAGCGTGCTGGACTGTCAGTCAAGAGTTTGCCTCATGGCTAGCTTAGCACTTTAACGACAATTGTGTATTAAAAGTGACTGGCAAACCAATGCAGCTCAGGCCAAAAAAAATATAGGTGTGTTTCCGGTAACAGTGGTTTTAAAATCTGGGTAGGTAGGTAGGAAAAAATTTTATTTTGTAAAATAATTTTATGCAATGCTGCATCGTTGTATAATAATAAACGAATATATCGTCATCACATTTCACCTTGCTGAGGCAAAAAAAAAAATTTATGCAATGGAAAGCAATGTTATCAATGTCGCAAAGGTTAAAATTCACGTGTCAATAAAAAAAAATTTTCTTTTAATTAAAAAAAAAATTTTTTAAATAATTTTTTCACAAAATTTTCCCAGTCGGGCCTAAAAAGTGACTCGGTCGGGTTACCGGAAACACAACATTATTTTGTTTTGGCCTCATTGTTAAAGTGTTACGGGACTGCTCTTCTAGTTCTTTTTGTGACTTAGTCTGTAATTCTGTTTCAGTCCACCCATTAATCCACCAAAGGAAATTTCTGACCCAGATGACAAGAAACCGAAAGACTGGGATGAGCGTGAAAAGTTGGTATTCAATTGTTAACAAATAGTTGGTTAATCACTTATGAGAAATGGAGCAATGTTACATTGTTCAGCATTTACAAAGGACTTTGGTCAGCGTTGGTTTTTACAAGTTTTGGATCTGAGACTTTGTACAAGCTGAATATATTAATGATTGAATTTAGTCTACACGATGTTTGCGGTTCAAGGGTTTTGTTAGTTGACTCCCATAAGCAATGATAAAGGGTAAGGCATGTCTAAGTGGTTTGCAATGTCACCCTAGTAGAGCAGTTGTGCTGTAATCTGACTTTAATGTTATAACTTTTAAGTTCTTGGATAGAGATGTTCTAGTTGCAACCTTAGAAATACTTGGATGGAGATATTCGAGTTGCAACCTTTGAAATACTTGGATGGAGATATTCGAGTTGCAACCTTAGAAATACTTGGATGGAGATATTCGAGTTGCAGCCTTTGAAATACTTGGATAGAGATGTTCTAATTGCAACCTTAGAAATGCTTGAATGAATATGTTCTAGTTGCAGGGCTCCTGTAAAATACTTGGGTGGATGTGTTGTAATTGCAGTATTGGTTGATAAACTAGAAGTCAGGAGTTTTGCCTGCTAATTTTGTGCTATTTTGTTTTGATCTTTGTGCGGTTACAATTTAGCAGTGTTTTGGCATTATACGTAAATGTTTAGATACATATTTGTGTATATATATGAAAAATCTGTTCCATTTAATTCTAGAATTGCCGATCCAGATGCAGTGAAGCCAGAAGACTGGTTGGTTGATATAATATTATTTATAATTACTATTTTTACTATTCAATAATGATTCAGTAATGAACTGTATTTGTGTAATTCACATGATCAGGGTAAAAAAATCAATTTGGAAACAATTTATGTAGGCACAGAAGTATGCCTATTTTATTATCAGTTGTGTTGAGCCTGCCTAGCATGTTTACTATTTCAGAATTAAGCAGTCATTTTGTACTGTTTATTTAGGGATGAAAATGAACCAGAGATGACTGAGGATGAAGATGCATCAAAACCAGAAGGGTGGCTGGATGATGAACCAGAACTTATTCCAGATCCTTCAGCAGAGAAACCGTCTGACTGGTGCGAATTCATCTTTGCAGACTTTTCTTCCACTTCTGTTTATTTGGTTTAATCATTTCATGTCTTAATTCTGTAAATTACTTTTCTAATTCTGTGCCTTCGTTAACAATCTATGACATACCTTGTCGTTCCGTAGTTATCTTCTTCTACATTAACTTACTAATGTCAAGCAAGAAAACATTTCGTTATGATAGCACAGTTCAACAATGCTAGTGTTCAATGACAATGTCCATTCCTCGTTTCAACATTATGGTCAACTACGCTATGAGTAAAACTAAACACGTATTATTTCTCTAAACTCTGACATTGTACCTGATTGCGGTGTGCCAATCAGAGTTGTCTTTCTCAATAAACGAATATAATTAGTTGTTTTAATGCACGGGGCATCAGCTGGTGCGTTGTGCATTATGGTAATAGTGATAGAGATTTCCAGATTGGGTTGGATTAGAGTAGATTGCAAGGCAGTAAAAAGCTGTTGGTGTTTGTCTAGCCCTGTTGGTGCTATATAAATTAAATATATCGAGATGCATGAAACTACATGCATAGTTGTTTGTTTTCAGGGATGAGGACATGGATGGTGAATGGGAGCCCCCTATGATAAGTGAGTCACTTGTTCTCAATAGATGACTGAACATATATAGTCCTCGGTTAAAACATTACATACAATGATTGAATACTTCATAGTGCAGTTTTACCATAATTAAGCAGTTATTTGCAAATTTGGGGATGATATCTTTACTATTGATGGCATGATCTCTTATAAAAACTGTGGCACATGACAAGACTGTTTCATAACTGTTAAATTTAGGGATTTGTTTACTGGTATGGTATGGTATATTCGTTTATTCATTCACTGTCATAACGCAGCAAGTTAGAAATCATTGTAAAGATTAAGTGTTAGTATACCCAGTTAGTCAGTAGATTATATTTACTGGCACTCTGTTGATGTACGATAAGTGGCTCCTAAATTGTGAACGTGAACAGGTTATCTTGAACCATTCAGCTCATAGTTCCATTTATGTCTTAGATTTCTATCATCAAGTAACATAGTATAGGTACACTGAAACTTTGTTACAGCATGCTTCATTATATTGTGAAGTCTGATATGGTGCCTTTGGAGGCTCTCATCCCAAATTTTATCTGCTTTAAAGCATGATTCCTATAATATTTGTTGTACTTGATATGGTTTCCAAGATAGGAAGTGTTACGAGTACGGTATTATTTCTAGCAAGAATTAGATTGATTTTTAAAGGATTTTAATTTTCAAGTTTTGCGAAGTTGTCGGAATTTGGTTTCTGACAAAATGAAATTATATTTTGTATGATTGTTTTTTGTTAGATAATCCAAAGTGTGAGGGTGGTCCTGGCTGTGGTGAATGGAAAAGGCCGCAAATCAAGAATCCAAAGTACAAAGGAAAGTGGTATGCACCAACAATCGACAATCCCAATTACAAGGTATCTATCAGTCTTGCAATGATATTGTTCATGTTATTGGAGATTACATTAAACAATATGCTTATTGTGTCAGACTTGGTATCATGTGATGATATTGTAATCTTACTGAGTTGATAAGGTGGTAGAACACAGTGACTGAAAGGCAAAAACCAAGAGGAAGAAACAAAGAGTCGTATATGGATGGAGACAGAGTTGTATGATCCAACCTTCTGATCCTTGACCTGGGCTGTGTCATATGTTAAGAAGCACTTTGTCTGATATCAGCCACCATTCACTGTCCTCTGCGTACCATCGCCTTCTCACTGAGTCTTACCAAACAGACAGCATCCCTCCTTCCACACTCCTTGACGGCATGTAACGTTGTCAGTCCTAGGATTTATGTCATAAAGAGAGTATTCCTTTGTAACGTACATACAACTTGTTTTTATCTTCTCACTTTCAGGGCCCCTAATTGATGTAAGCACCAGAACAAAACTGCAGCTCCAAACTGCTGGTCTTGAGGCCAGGCCGCATATTAGCTATGAGTTCTGAAGCCATGAGGCCAGGGCCAGGAATCACAAGGCCTATTGTGCCAAACTGGGCATTGGAAGAGAACCAGACCTCAAGGCCTACTATCACTAATAATAATACTTCCATTACTAACCGTAATAATATTGCTCTCGTGTTTGTTGAGACGTAATTTTTTTACTATTGTATTTTAGGGAAAGTGGAGTCCACAAACGATTGCAAATCCAGGCTTTTTTGAAGACCTCGAACCGTACAAAATGACTTCCATTGTAAGTACTATCGTCTCTTATTGCAGAGTAGTTTCGGACCTGACTGCAAATAAACAATGTGAAATTCTTAATTGAGTTCTGACTGGGCGACATCAGAGAACTATTGTCAAAATCACAGAAATGCGAATAAGGCCCAAACAAAATAATGTTGTGTTTCCGGAAGGTAACCCGACCGAGTCACTTTTTAGGCCCGACTGGGAAAATTTTGTGAAAAATTTTTTCTGAAAAATTATTTTAATTAAAAAAAGTTTTTTTTCATTTGAATTTTTTAAAATTTTATTAACACATGAATTTAACCTTTGCGACATTGATAACATTGCTTTCCATTGCATAAAAATATTTTTTTTTGCCTCAGCAAGGTGAAATATGATGACGATATATTCGTTTATTATTATACAACGATGCAGCATTGCATAAAAATATTTTACAAAATAAAAATTTTTTCCTACCTACCTACCCAGATTTTAAAACCACTGTTACCGGAAACACACCTATATTTTTATTGGGCCTAAGAAACCTTAAGTCAGTTGCCAAGTGAAGAGCAGTTACATATCCAGATGTTTGAAAGCCAGTGAGAAATATAAGTAACTTGAAATGGTGCAATGAAACTAGGGACATTCGATTCGTAACGATTTGGACAGGAGTATTCGATTCGAAAATGACGCCATGATTCAAAAAATGATTAGCCCTTGGTCTTAATTTTCTTAAATGATTTGTGTTATTTAATTCTGTTAATTAACTTGATTTTAGTTTCATTGATTGTAAACTGCAGGAATGTTATTAGGCCTACATTGGTTTATTGATATAACTGTGTTACTGTGGTAACCTATGCCTGTGCTATCAAGTACACACTACATGAATATCAAACTGGTTGGTACCCAGTGATTCGATTCGAGATTCAAATTAGAACTTTTACCCTGATTCGAGATTCGATTCGACTGAAAATTTGTGATTCACAGGTCCTTAAATAAAACATCAGTTTTTTGTTGTATTACATTAAAGTAGATCATTCCGTCCTTTCAATCATGGTCTTCTGTAATCGGGTGTAGAGCACCTCGGATGAGTTTCTTGAAGAGGTGCTACATAGATGGGCATTTACAATTTTAAAAAAATCTACTTTGTTGTAGGGCGCTGTTGGTCTGGAGCTGTGGTCAATGTCGGACAACATTCTGTTTGACAATTTCCTTATTACGGATGACAAGGCGACCGCTGACCAATGGGCATCAGACAGCTGGGTGCTTAAGTCCACCGAGGAGGCATCGGGATCCATGGCAGTAAGTAATGACCAGGTGGCGCTGTTGTCTCGGGCACACTGTAGCCGATTGGTTAGTACGGGTATGTGTCAGATTTCTGGTCCACCTGTGCCCCTAGCCAACTCAGCTATAATGAGTACATTGACTGCACACTGTCGGTAGGAAGATGACACGGCGATGGAGAGGACTGGCCAGCCACCAGCCCTCATATGCCGAGGCTAAGAAAATGAAGTCGCTAACACTTCATATCCATGGCTGCCTCACGGCTAGCTTAAGGGACTGCTCCTCTTCTAGGTGCAGGTAGTGAGTGGTCAGAAGCATTCTATGACAATAATGTAAGCTTGCTTCATCCTGAAGTCTGTGCAGTTCTAAGTGTTGCCTGAATCATTTGCTGTGGCAATGAACCCTAGAGAACAAAGCGGTATGTACACTTCAGTATGGCACCATACAAATAAATTAATTATTTAACTGATTAAAAATTAAATTAAACTTAATTTATAAAAAATGCTTGCGCAGTGGAGTGGTAATTTTTCTCTTTACGATCGGATACAATGATCAGTATGTTTATGGTAAATATTGCCATTACTAACAATGTTTGTAACAATGATGAAATAATTCAGCAAATGTTTTCATTTGCGACTGCTGGCCTAAGTATGACATCTTCTTGATTTGCAGGGTGGTGTAGTGCAGTCGGTGATGGATGCAACGCACGAGCGTCCATGGTTGTGGGCTGTGATCATTGTTGTCGTCATACTGCCTATTGTCTTACTGGTGGCTTACTGCTGCATGTCACCATCAAAGGTATGGAGCTGTAACACCTCTCAGCTTTACTGGAGATTCATTTATTGCCAAATTATGGAGTTTGTTGAACCTGCGAAGATTTAACGTTATACACTGGCATGTCTGTGTAATGCTGTCTGTCATTAAGACATAGAAATCACTGTGCTTAAATTATGAGTTGTGCTAATGTGCTCTCATCATATTCTGCGGTTGATTTTATTACGTCAAGAGTTGCATTATCCTCATTCATTCAGAGCGTTTATGTAGAGCCTGTGTGTTGTAATAAGGATCGTATCGTATCTGAGATTTGTAAAGCGCCTCTTACAGTACTAGCTATTCAGAGGCGCTCTCAGCGTGACAGCCCGGGGAAATAAGAAAGTTTTCAAGCAACGAAGGGATGAAGGTGGGACCCCGACTAAAATCTTACTACGGATTGAGGGTGGGAGGTCATTCCACATAGAAGGGCCCACGATGGTGAAGGCACGGTGCTGGGCCGTGGCAGTCCTTGCCCGGGGAACTAGGAGATGCTCCATAATGTTCGAATGTGACACTGCATTTCTATAGACATGCCATTTACACCTCAGGTTACTGACCACCAGTGCATTGTGGTAACAAATAAAGAAACTCAGAGCAAAGAATTGTCTATAAACTTAAAATTGGTTGCTACCTAAGGTCGTGCTGAAAATGCCCTTCTCTTTCACACAAGTTTTCTCTTCAATAAAACTCGTTTAAGATGTCAGTTGTCTGTTGAAATATAATTGTATTGTATTGTATTGTATTTGAACACTTGTTATAGCGCCGCAACCAGATTTCCCATTCAGAGGCGCTCCCGACTACTGCGCGAACGCTGAATCGGAGTTTCACGCCGAAGCGCATGAGCAATTGCGAGTGAAGGACTTGCCCAGGGTCCCTACGCGGCGACTTTGAGGTGGATCCGAACCCGCAACCCTCCAGCTGCAAGGCACCGAACATACCCCTACACCACCGCGCCCCAGTTGTATTGTGATGTGTTGTATTGTGTGTTGTATTGTACTCACGTTTATAATGCGACCGAGCCACCCGCAGTAAAGATCCGAGAAATTAATATCTGATAATCCGACCCGACCGGGAAGCGAACCCGGGGCGCCGACGCGGCGAGCGGGCACCAACCCACTCGGCCACTCAGGATCCTTAAATATTAATATGATCTAAATGATGTTATATCAATATTAAATTTTCATTGTGAATATACAGAAATAAGGTATGAGCTAGAATGCGTAGTAGGTATTTTATTATGTGCTGGACTATCAGTCGAGAGGATTAAAATCCTCTGCCACTGCAGAAATTTGGTTCAAGATTTCTACTCCATCTGTGGCCCTAGCTAACTCGTGGAGATCAAGCAGTGAGGGAGAGAACTGGCCACCCGCCCTCATATGCCGAGACTGAGAAATTGAAGTTGCTAACACGTCATACCCACGGCTGCCTCACAGGCTAACTTGAAGGACTGCTCTTCGTGTTAGTATGTCAGTGGTACTTGTGCACAGAATTTATGTGATAAAATTGAAATGTTTGTTGACTTGTAGCCTGATGAGGTTGCTGAACGCAAGAAAACTGATGCCCCATCAGCAGACACCAACGCAGCTGAAGAAGAAGAAGAACAGGCAGAACGGCGATCCACAGATGATGAAGAACAAGAAGGTGAAGAACCAGCCAGTTCTTCAGCAAAGGAACCAACTGGTTCCCCAGCAAAGAAACCGACTGGTTCCCCAGCAAAGAAACCAACGAAAGGAGACTTAGAAGCAACGAGTGAAGTTAGTCGGTCACACTCTTTCGATTAATTTACAGTTCCAGGTCTTGGTATTCAATACAATCATTTAACGGAGTTGATATTAGGGATGTTAAACGATAATCGGAAATCCGATTATCGGTTTTGAAAACGATAATCGGTTTTCATTATTGACAAAACGATTATCGAATTCTTCCTCTTATATATAAAAAACGGAGACTTCCACAGCCAACGAGGTAATAGTAGAACCCCACAGCGACGTATTATTGCCTCTTATCATATAAAACGGAGTCTTCCACAGCCAATGAGGTAATAGTAGAACCCCACACTGTATGTACATTACGGTTCGGTACGTAGCGATTATCGGTTTTCAGTAACCTGCATTATATGATAATATTTTAAATTTTTTAGGAAGGCCAATAAAAAAAACGATAATCGGTTTAAAAATCGGATTTCTAAAACCGATAATCGGTTTGCCAAAAAAACCGATATTAACAACCCTAGTTGATATGTTTACACTCGACTTTTATTTAGCATGAATAGGCTATTTAGTTGTGCAACATTGCAGTAACGTAGTACTCGAGTCTGGCCAAAAACTCGAGTCTGATTCGAGACTGATTTTCTGCAGACTTGGACTTGTATGGTGATGAGTTGGACTCGAGAGCCCCTGGACTCAATTTGACTCACTTACTCAGTTTCCGTGTCACTAGTTGACAGTTGACATACGAGGCAGAACAAACAGACAACTGTATTGCCACAAGTCACACTTAGTAGCAATTGCAGTGTTAGCTGTTCCTACTATGTTGAACGTGTTTAGCGGTGGAAGAATTGTTTGTGCATCCTCATGATTTTGACAGCATTGATCAAAACTTTATCTAATTTAGTTCTTTTGAAGTGTATTGTGAATAAATTACATAAACAAATCTTTCTGCATGAATAATGCTGTTATTTTTTGCTATGACAATGCCTTGAGAAGCAGATAGAAAATATTGCACAGCAACCACGTTGGCTGACTAGCTAATGATCTAGAACAGGGATGGCCAACCCGCGGGCCAAATGCGGCCCGCGGGCTGCTGATTAGCGGCCCGCACGGCCCCTTTCTAAATAACTTTTTTTCTCTAATTTTGCACCGATTTACTTGCCCGACTACTACAATCTCCATAATAATGATGTCTAAAACACTAAAAGATTTAGTGTTGTAAGTTCTAGTGACCTAATGTAGTCGTACCTGTTTTTATGCATCTAGTAAAGTATGAAATAAACATTTTGTATTTCTTTCGAGGCTGTGAGGACTGAGGACTAACATTTTGCGGCCCGCCGCGTGCTTACCAACAATCATAGTGGCCCGTAGGCCACAAAAGGTTGGCCACCCCTGATCTAGAATTAGAGAAAAAAAACGAAACAAGCAGTTGGGTTGGCAATCACTGATATTATTTACTCTCCTTGTCTTCCACAGCCTTTGAGTTATAATGTTTCCTGCTTAAACCCACAACGCGTTGGTTGGTGATTTGAGTGAGTTTCTTTCCTAGATATGTTGACTTTATACTTCATTTGTTAATGTATCCGTTCATTTCCTAATGTGTGTGCACAACCTCTTTTAGCAGAGCACGGATGCAAAGAAATCAAGCGATTCTGAGGAAGTGAAGCCAAAGGAGGAAGATGCAAATGACGAAGAGGCTGGAGACAAAGAGTCTGGCCGTGGCCAGCTGTTTGACAAGTACGTTTTAAAAAATGTCATTAATTAATGCTATGAAAAAAATAACCTTTGCTGTGATCGACCGTGGCAAAGAATTTCATACAGATATCAGTCGTAAATCCTGCAAGTTAGAAACTGTACATAAGTCATTTTGCAGTAGAACTACCTTTCATTATGAGAATTTATATAGCACCTCTTCAAGAGGCCTACTCCGAGGCACGCTCTGCACTAGCCTATTATGATGTTAAGTGTCATTACGAATGAAAATATTACATCAGTTTGCAAAACAATGCACAGTAAGATAGAAGAGTCACTAGTGGTGGACCCACACACACACACACGTGGAACCAACCAACGGATTCCCGTCGAAAGCTAACAGATGGCATGGATATTCAGAGTCTCTGAGCCAAGATGAGTACTTAAGTCATTAAGTCATTGAGTGCTTTGTACTTTTTAATGCAAGAGGCTCCCACATCCGACTTGTTCTTTGTGTTTGTAAGTCTACTGTGGAATGGCCTACTGACATTACAATGTGTTATGATCCTTTATGTTACATACATATCCCAAAAAGGGTGCCAGCAAGAAGTTTTGGTGCGCTATTTCATGTAAAGTAGTGTCCTCGTATAATAATAATAATCATTAAGTAATTCAGACTGACAAATATGAAGTAAGATTACATGATTTAGTAGTCACAGATGGTAAAAACTTTTAACAGGAGTCGAATTTAACTGCAGTATGGCAGCCTGCAAGGCGCCTATCTGTCCTACTGCTGATTTTACATTTATCTGGCCCTGCAGTTTGTAACTGGGCATTTAGTATGTGTTTGGGTATATCTGTGGTGCTGTTTGATGCACTTTTCACCAGTCAAACTTCTGTTGTATTGTCTTAACAGGCCAAAGCAGAGGAAGAAGGGAAAGTCCAAGAAGGATGCTGTCGGTGACACTGACAACTAAAAGCCATTCTCCAGGCTCCATTGTTTTGTCTTCACGAGGTCCAAAACAAACAAGAATGCCACTATTCAAGATATGGTGTACTATGGTACACTCAGATACACATACACACACGCATACATACATACACACGCATACATACATATACGTACACATAAAGACATGAGGTACAATATACTGAGTATGCTATACATTCTTCAATATGCATTGTTATCTATGTATTTTCAGTCAAGTACATACTATGCATATGTATGCATGCATACGGAAGCAGTTGTTTCTGGTACTGCTTTTGTGGATATATATATATGTGTGTGTAGCTGCAAGGTTGCTCTTAATGTACCGCATGTACATAGTAGAATTTACATCTTTATACTGTACAGGCACACATATATATATATATATATATATAATATAGAATTTATGTTTACTGTTTATAATGTATGGGCACACATATATGCACTTGTTTGTACAAACAATGTATGTTGTTTAATGCACATAATATTTTGTTTGTACAAAGTGTTTATATGGAAGGATATTTTAGTTATTTCATTGTTCTCGAGCCATACATTGGTTTGACTCCAATGAGAATACTATTTCATTACGAGTTTTAATTCTCTCAAAGTTGTAGCTATTTCTCTGAAAAATCTGAACGTACTCTTTAGAACTGGAGTTGTTTTCCTCCAGTACCGGAGTCTAATTTTTGTTATGGTGCGCTTGCGTTGTACAGCATTTGTTGGTTTACAGCATATCTTCTAGTTGAAAATATAATAGATGGTGAATGACTTAAGAAGTTTAGGAAGGATGTTAAAGTTCAGGAGTTTTTAGGGTATTGTGTTGTTAAAAGTGTCGAAAGAATTTATTGTTTGGCGAAAATTATAAAGTGTATACAGAGGAATGCAATTTCCGTGCATGGTCTTGCCTCTTTTATTCAATTACTGGAGTTGATTTTACTGTGATAACTGATCACAGTTTTCAAGGAATGTCTAAACTGAAAATAACAGGGGTGAAGAACACTTGTGGGTTTGGGAAGAGTGTTTGTATTGCATTTCAAGAGTTTAATGATTTTCATGTTATGCTAAATTTATTTGGATATGCCTGTAGGAGGAATTTTAAGTACTGTATTGTATTTGGATTGAATTGCACGAGATCACACTCGTAGTCTGAAGTAAATTTGTGATCCATTTTGGATGTTCAAAAACTTGTTATATACAGAAATTCATGTTACGATGAAGTGTGCTGTAGGAAGAAAGCTCTGAAATTTAATCCAGGCATATTTTGTACTCTACATCTTAGAGTGAATGGACTCGAGTTGGCAGTTTCTTAATAAAGTTTGCGTAGGTTTTGAATGAAAACTGTTTGTTGCACCACTGCTTGTGCTTCTTGTTTTTATAGCTACTTTGTAACCAAGCAGACTTATTGCTTACTTAAGATTTGTTCGTCTTTAATCGATTGTACAATGAAGTCTGTGAATCGGGTGTAGTGTTATCATTTTGCCCTGTTGCATTGTTCAAAATCTGCATCAGTTGCCATAATTTATGTCAGGATGTTAATAGCAATGAGCACTCATTAAATATCAGTTGTGTAGTTTGCACAAAATTTGGAATATACCACTTACCTTATATACACACTTTTACACAGAGTGTATATAAATGTATATTCTAAGACAAAAATTAGCCTTTGAACAATAGGTAGGATTGCTTCAACATCCAGTTAACTTGGCTTGATTTTAATTGTTTTTGTTTAATTGTCGAAGTTCGCATGAGAAGACTTGGTGAGATGCCACATGCTGCTCATCAGTAAATGAATGGAGAATTTGTTTGATTTTTAATAAATTTTGATATATATTTCTGTGCTTTAGAATAAGAGTTCGGTTAACAGACAGCAAAAGTTATCAGTCAAATAGTATCTGGTGGTAGCCCACAATGACTGTTCATTAACTTGCTCACAAATGTGTACAAGTATTTTTAGCATGGAAAATGGCTACCTTAGTTGTTTTAAGAAAAAAATGTTTTTTTATTAACAAAACTGGATGTGTGTAGTGGTTAGCGGGTTGGACTGTCGGTCGAGAGGTCGGGGGTTCAAATCCCCACCAGGGCACAAATCAGTGGTTCGATATTAATTTTCTGCTCCATCTGTGCCCCTAGCCAACTCGGCTACGTACGACGAGTACACTGTCGGTGGGAAGATGAGACAGCGAGGGAGAGGACTGGCCACCCACCCTCATATGCCATAAGAAATGAAATTGCTAACACTTCATACCATGGCTACTTCAGGGCCAGCTTAAGGGACTGCTAAACATAAGACCACGTGGGTCGCGTGAGTGAAGTATCGTCGAAGCAGAGAAAGTGGTGTTCCCTAATTCCAGGGACCGAGTTCCCAGGGACCGAAGAACGAAAGGAGAGCACGAACTAATTAATGGTTTGCTTTGCGGGTGAGGCTGGTGGCGTTGTCTCTCGCGGTTCCCCCATGCACAGGCCTCGTTTCACCCGCCCATCCGAGACGAGGTTGACCTAGAAACAAGTGGGAAATAGACGGGCAGCGTCATCTGGTCGAAGCCTAAAGAGCCAGCTGCAGCTCGTCTGGCCCAGTATGTACAGCATATATAGTATATATATATGTACATATATATATATATATATATATACAGTATATATATATATATATATTGTACTATATATATACAGTATATATAATGTACGATCAATATTTGCCTATCTAAATATAGGCGGGTAGTAGCTTGTTACCTCTACACGACTGGCCTCTTACAGAACGCCGCCGCTCATTCACCTAGTGCTCGTTCGCTACAAGAACATTCGCATTCGGCAAAGAAACTATTTAAAAGAAGTCATTTAGGGTTAAAGGTAAGAGACACTGAAGAAAATCAACGGAACTTTACCAGTTGCGCTGAAAAAGAGTTGCCGTGTTTTTGAAGCGTGTTGAAAGGCTATTTTAACGAGGAACGGTGAGTCTCGTTGGGGTATCCATGTACGTGGCGTAGGGTGTTTGAATGCGAGGGCAAGAAGAATGCACTAGGCCTACATATCCTTATCTTTATTATGTTCCGCACGCTACGGGGCAGTAAAGCAACGCCGTTGCGATTGTTTTCACCGTTCTGCGCATTTATGTAGACCTAGTGTACATTTCTCGAACCTTCCAAAGGCACTAAGCTGGCTATGTAAGTAAGTAAGCAACCTTTATTTGCATCTGACAAGCGCACATGCGGGATTTCTGAAGAGAGCTACTTAATTATTGAATTAGCATATGGGGAAAATGTTCGATTGTTTCACCTCGTGTCTTTTAGCATATTATGGGAACATTATTAATATCAACTAACAGAATCTTTTCCTAGACTCTTTTCCTCCATAGGCTGCCTCCGTCAGTTCCGTGTCATCTTGAATTCCCTTCTTAGCTTTCGACCTAAATCACCCTGGAATTTGGCTTGCGCAACGCTTTTGCATAGTAGCAAACATCCACTGATACCTTGATCATTATTACTATGTCGCTATTGGCCTATAAGTGCTTAGGCCTATGTTGACTAACTTACAGAGGTTTAATTAATTCAATCAATCAAATCGTTATTTATTGTTTCACAATTTAGTTACTGTCCACGAGTACAGCATTTCTGAAAACAAACAATTATAATTGCCACTTGAAAGACACATAATTATATCAAGTGAGACCTTGTACTATTGGGCCTAACAACACTTACACTAACGACTAGTCTATCACATTTTATAACGACATCATTGACAAGACGACAACATTCAGCCTTTCATAGAACTTGCGTACTGCCTTTGTGTTACGGAAGCGCCATGCTTTGTGAAGCATGTCCATACATATTTCATAACCATCACCAGGTTTCTGACGCCAGGCATTTGGCAGCGATGGGTATGAATAAAGGACCTCTATTGTCTTCAGTCAATGTCAAGTCTGAGTCTTGCTCTGTCCTCATTTGCGTTATCTATCCAGCGCGGACTTGGTCCACATATTCAGGCGCACATTTAATGTCTTGTTTACAAACAGCAACCTAACTATGAATATGCATGAGGTGTTTTCACGCTACTGCGCATGAATATGTATGCAGCCCGCAGGCACGCCACTCGGGTCACGCGCGCAGCTACGCTCTGCCTAAGGACTCTGCTGTAGCGCAAGTCATTTAACGACGTCGCATTATAGTTGAAAACGGAGCTACATGGCAGGCAGCGCTGACCTCAGTAACAGACCAAAGCATGTCTGCCCCATATTTATGCATTGGTCTGCCTCTCATTAAAGAAAAAACGGCCGCCAAGATGGTCTCCAAGATAGCCGAGTTCTTTCGGAAAACCCATGGGCGTATTTAGGGAGTGGTTTATCTGTAGGCCCTACTCTGTAACCCTCAAATTGTTTCATGGCTACGCCCTTGGAAAACCACGTGCATGATATCCTACCTAAACTAATTACTAGTTTTCCTCTTTGGTCTCTCGTTCTTTAAAGACGTTTCTTTTTCCCCGGGGTTTTCGTGCTGAGAGCGCTTCTGAATAGTTATTCTGAGAGAGGCGCTATATAAATCTTTAGATACAATACAATACAATACCTGGAGAGTCTTGTAGGCCTAGGCTACATAGCCCTGAGGAGGCTGAGGTACTCAACCCCCCCCCCTCACTTTCCACAAAGCACCCCCATGCTATCCTTGACGCCTCATAAACTCCGCCACTGCCGTTCTCGTGGTGCCAGTCTAAAGCCTGGATAAAAGAGAAGGGCGACGCTAATCATCTATGTTATGACACCACATCGTTAAACAGCAACTATGACCACCGACGTTCCCAATACATGTCACGCGTCTGACCTGACTTGGCCTCTCTGCATGACCCTTGACACCTGAGCTAAATCAAGTGTATATGGCGAGTGGTGACCTTCCATTGGTTTAAGGTCACGACCTTTCACATTGCCTTATGGCCAAGCGACACGCAAAGGTCTACGTCATAACGCGTGACAGTGCTCAACAATGACCTATGCAACAACAATCGAGAATATAATATTGTAACGTAATAAGGAATTTATAAAGCGCCAACATGGTCTACAATGCGAGTTCATCTCTCTTTCAGTCGCCTATAACCACTCACTGGCCCAGTTAGCTACATCGGTTGGAGCGTTCATCCCATACACCTATCGCCTCCTGAGAATTATAATGCTCTATCATATATTTGGACGAAACCGAGAAAAACGACTTCAAAGTTTGGTCGCTTTTTTAGGCCAAGAATTCTAAACTGGATTGTTTTGAATGATAATATTATCATTTTTACGTACCTGTTAGTGACTTATTTTGAAAAATAAAATGTTACTTTGATAAACAAGAGTAAAAATATCGAAAATGACAAAAAAATCAAGAATGCGTGATACAGCTATGATTTCCAACGGACAAAGTTGACGTAGGCGTAGTTGTAATAATGCTCTAACTTATGTTAAACATAAAGCAATGTATGATAAATCGCGTCCTGCGTGCATGAGTATTATACATTTTACCAGTTATAACTATTCAGTAAACTTTTGCTGTAACATTACGAAAGCAGCTTTGTGATTGGATACTAATCATGATACAGCAATATAATACCAACTAGGTTTAGAAAAGATACAGCTTCATAAGATAGAGCATTTAAATATTGCCTTATATCTATAAAACGGCTGCTTATACCTCTGAGCCTTTTTGTCCAATGATAGAGCAAACGTTACACTGACGAAATTGATACCAAACTCAATTTTTGAAAAAATTCATGATAGAGCATTATAATTCTCAGGAGGCGCTATGTGCGTGTGGTGCCCGGTTCGGCTCCCAATGGTGGCTTATTTTAGAGATTGAATCTCGGGCTAGCACAATCCATATATGCTATACGGAAGCTTAAGGGACCGATTCAAACGGGCAGTGTTGGAAAAGGATCTTAACGGTTCAGTTCATTGAAGCTTTACCATTTCCGCACATATCACCCTTACCCAACTAGGCCTATACCCTTCCTGTCCGAGACAAACACTTGAGTGAATGAAGGTAGTGAGCTTACTCCACCACCTGGGTTTGCAGGTGTGCCTGGGTTGCACAACTGGTTTCTTAGTATATACGACTTGGTAATCTACTTGAACCCATCGAATATTTGCTTACTTCCGCAGAGATTAATGCGCAATATCGCCGTCGAAAACGTGATTGCGTGTTTCCTCTATAATACCCTAGACCAGTGCGCCTGAAACTTGTTGAAGCTGTGGACCGGTAAATTCGGTAATTAATTGTTTTGCCGCGAACCGGTGCTTTCCAGCATCGACTGGCATGACATCGTATATTAAAGTTTACATTTCATATAGTATTGTCACTGTTTATTTGAACTATGTCCTACTGCCACTGTTGCATGCTTAAAACTGTTTATTATTATATGAACACATTTCTGTAGGCCCTAAATTTCAGAATGTATAGCCTACAATTTAATAAATTATGTTATTTGAGTACGATCAAAATTGTGATTCCAGTTAAACAGACAGAGAGATAGACACACACAGAGACAGACTAACAGAGACAGAGATCTGACCTGGATCACAGGTTACTAAACACTCGTCTTAATTAATCTCTTTGTTTTGAAGCGAAACAATAATGTCGCTATCACTTAAGACCTTACTTCGCGCTTCTCGGTCGACTTTAGGAGCTGGTCCAAGAAGTGTAAGCCCTATAACATAATTATATACCTATAACAGTGATGCATAGCCTAGGCCTACATCCTACATTATAGCCTAAAGCTAAAGAATATAATTATAACCGACCTCTATACACTATAAAAAACAAAGGGCCCGCGGCTACCCAAAAACCATAACTACATCGCGATCATGTAATAAGAATAAGGTAATATTACTGATCAATAATATAAGTTCTAGCTATTCTGCAAAGTAAGAACAATAACCAGTAGTGTAGTCCTAAAAAATGAAGTGGGGGAACGCCTGGATATTGAAGTAAGCAAAAAGTGCCATCTTGCAAGAATTTTGCATAGTGTGAGAAAAAAGTGGGGAACGGCGTTCCCCACGTCCCCCCACTACACCACTGACAATAACACATTTTAAAGCAAACGTCTGCATTTGTAGTTAAATATAATATTGGCAATAAGCGCAGTCTGTTCAGAGCGCTATAGAAGTTAGACTGAAATAAATCAATAATTTTAGCGCATGGCGCACACCGTCCGCGCAGTCTTCTGTATATTTTCTTTGCTTTCATTCGTCTACTTTTACAACGCTATAAAAGACACTTTTACGTCTTGGTATTGTTGGTAAGTTAATATTAATTTTTAATATGAAATCTCTCAATCCTAATAATCTAGTCATTTTCTAAATTGTTTTAAATTTAAATTATAACAAAGTGATCAAATTGCGTGGTGCTTCTGCGGAGGAAAATGCCACCACGCAACGCGCGAAAACTTACTTCTACGGCGGACATTTTTTCACATTTTATCTAATGACGGCTCTAACACTAACCCTGACCCTAAGCCACCGTGACAGCGCCACCCTGACCCTAACCGACCCCTACGACGCCAATTTATAGGCCAAGAAGTAACGGCTATTGCGGACTTGATTCGATACAGCGCCGGTGAATAAGCTGGTCTCCCTGACGTGGCTTGTGGGCGCTAAGAAATTTTCTAAGATTTACATTACATTTTTACATTATTTTTTGGGTCAATTTAATTTCCAATTGTGCTGCTGGGTAGACGTATCTGATCAAGTACTGCCAGTACTGTTGTATTGCAGGCTGTCTGTTCTGTTAGTAGTTAAGATTTAAATTGCATAACATGTAAATGTACAGCGCAGTGCGTTTGTCAGGCGCTTAATAAAGAAAAGATTATTATTATTATTATTAACACTTTTTGGGCCGCTTTACCCGTCCACCCGCTTCCATGCGGTCAACAGAAAGTGCCCTTTAAGTTCAGTAAGATCTTGGCATTCTACGACTTTCAAAAATAATTATTAAGGGAAAGGAAGATGAAAAGCTGCCCCACTTACATCGCACACCAGAGTGGCGTTAATATCGGCCACATACGGACGTACTCGAAGGCACGTACCAGAACAAACACAGCCCATCAGTGTAGACCTCATAAAAATAGCCTCAGTATCCAGACCAGGGTTCTGGTTACACGCTTCGCTCCGTTGTTGGACGCCATTTTGTTTTCCTACGTGAGCTGCGGCGCATGCGCCTAGCTCTGCGCTGGCTTCGTTTAAGAGCAGCGCGTACCATAGATATATATTGTGTACTAGAGAACCAACAGGTCATCATTTGATGGAGCAGCTCTGGTAGACAGTGTTCGAAGCTGGATCGTTAATAGTTCCTTCGGTGTTAGCTTGTAATTCGCGATCGAACTTCAGAAGTTAAAATAAAGTGGAAACGTTTTCCACTGTCGTTGAAATAAGGTGTTTGTGTAAGGCTTCTTTGCGTTAGGTTAGAATAAAGGCCAGGAACACAAACGATTCGAGAACAATATTATTGTTCTGGCTGTGAGTATAAGTTTATGGGATGTTTTCTGGTTTATTCGTCGGTGTTTAAACTGTGTGATGTGGTTTAGCGGATGGTCCACTGGATACAATAGAGGATCGGAGCATAAGATTTGTTTTTCAGACAAAGTCACAATTTTGGATTCCCAGGCATCGTTCTTTCTGGTGCATGTAGCGTGTGTACTATGTAGGCCTGCATGTTGCGTGATGAAAAGAATTGCGGAGAGGCAGCTGGATGAAATGGAAATACATTGAAGTATAACGCAGAAGAGAAGCACCCGATTGACAGAGGCTAACACGGATACAGACAGAGACACACAGACGGAGACACAAAGACAGAGACACACAGACGGAGACACACAGACAGAGACACACAGACAGAGACAGACACACACAGACGGACTAACAGAGAGAGAGAGACAAACAGACAGAGACAGACAGGAAAGAGAATTCACGGTAACCAGAGAGAAAGTGATGCAAAAGGCAAGAGACAGGGAGAACCGAAATGTACATGTATGTGTTGTGCATATGAATGGATGTCAGGAGTGTCGGTGTGCCTATTTCTGGGACATACACAGATAGGCTTCTACAAAAGGCGTTATATACACATATGTTCATACGTATGCATGTACATACGCATATACATATATACGCACAGGCATACAACCATTTGTTTTTGCAATGTACCTATGTAGGCCTATATACATACACATATACATACCTAAATACACATACATAGATACATACATATGCATATATATATAACCATCAATTTATTGTTCCAAACATATATATATATATATAGATATTATACCTACACATGGATTCATGTAAATGCACTTACATGCGTACACATAAATACTGTACATACATACATATGCACGTGCACATATATATACATATACATACATGTATACTGTGGGTGCATACATGCATACAATGCATGCATACATACATACGTAAATGCATATTTGCACATGCACAGGTCCTTCTATTGTATTGTATTGTATTGAAACATTTATATATAACAACCTAATACAGTTTCGTGGTATCTGTTGACCTGCAGCATCAACTGGTTATCATTATCACTTGAAGATGGCAACCGGGGAAACGGCATTGAGACCAGTCTTCGAGGAGAAGCAGATGGATGGATTGGCTGAGGATGTCAGGGATGTTGCTCTGCAGGAAGTCAACGGAAAAACCACCGATGCAACACCACACAACAAGGCCAAGACCGAGAGACAACAGTCGATGAGCGACAGACCATTCAGGGTCCTTGTTGCCATTGATGGCTGCCAATGGTCCACCTATGCATTCGACTGTAAGCCTACAAGACTTAACTCTACTATGTGTGTGTGTGTGTGTATATATATATATATACATATATATATATCTACTTATAAATAGTATATATACTACCTGTAGATATACCTCTGCTTACCTCTAGACATATCTCTGCATACATCTTCATACATTCTAGTCATACCACTGTATACCTCTAGACATAGGTAAGTAAGTATATCTTTTATTGAAAAACCAACTGTTAACTGCACTTGGTGCACATGGTTCGTCAAATAAATAAATTTAGGTATAAAGCATGCATCCGAGTGACAAAGGCATACCACTTCATACATTTGCTTAAGTCTATGCATACGTCTGCATGCCCCTTCATACCTCCAGTCATACCTTTACATGCCTTTAGACATGCCTCTGCTTACTTCTTCATACATTCTAGTCATACCTCTACATACCTATAGACATACCTCTGGATACCTCTGTATATATCTAGACATACTGCAACATACACTTAGATACCTCTAGATATACCTCGGCATACCTCCTTGGCCCTTGGCGGTACTTACACAAGATAACCTGTTTGTCTAACTGGCCCAGTTAGCTACATTGGTTCTTATAAAGCGCAGGCTGTGTCCCATACTCCTCTGCGTAAGAGAGCATGCGGATCGCGGTTCGCTTCCTGATGCTGGCTTATTTCAGAGATTTAAATCTCGATCTAGCAGGGTCCGTACACAGGGACCCTAAATGGCGTGGCACCCATTCAAAGGGGCAAGCGATGGGGAAGGATCTCACCCGATCAATTCACTGAAAAATGAGCAGGGTCTGTGCCATATTAAACGGTCGCTATAGTACGTGTAATTTACATGTTACATTTAGACAGCAGAAGCTTTCTATTACCACAAGTATCTTCGCTGACTAGGGTCTCTTCACCTTTAGCACCGTTTCATTATTCTCCGTTCCTTCTCATTAACAAGACGCCTATAATTTATACCTTTCAACCTCTATTAATTTCGTGCTATGGCCTTTCTCTGGACTTTGACTTTCAGTGCCTTCGATTTCACCTCAGTGGTGATTTGATCCCTGTAAGAATATATCCTAGGAGATCGTTGCAGTAAAGCTGCTGGACTTTGTACATACATCTGCGTACCTCTAGACCAGAGATCGGTAACAAATCGATTAGATGCTATTCGATTAGATAATCGATCGAGACAAACAGCTAATTCTAATTCTATTCAATTAGCAACAAGATTTTGCTCATTCTAATCAATTAGCAAATGTAAGCAGCTAATTTAATTTTCTAATCGATTAGCAATTTAATCATGCCCATCTCTGCTCTGGATATACCTCTGCATGCCTCCACGTGTAATCCGCTGTAACCTTACATTTTTGTAGCGCATATATTACGCAGTTTAATTCTATCTATACCAGCTTGGAACCTAGCATTCGACCGACGTAGGCTCTATACCCACAGTTCTTGCCAGATAATAATTATATTATGAGGTAAGGTTAATTACCACTCGAGTTTCATCTTTGGCACTGTTTCATCACTTTTAAGTTCACTTAGCACTCTCGCCCCCCCCCCCTGACTGTTCAGTACAGGGCGTTGTAAGCGCACGCCTCTTTCACAACCCCTTTGACTGTAACGGTTGCCTTCTGTCGGGGAGAAAGGCTGTTCGAGGCTTGGGAACATCAATCAATTGAAACCGGAGAAGGGGAGAGGTTCTTGGATCGCTATTGCAGAACGCCATATTTTTACCATCGACATTTTATTGAATCGGTCCTTTGTTCGAAAACAAACGGGCCTGCATCACGCGTACGTATTGTATACGTGGTTATAACGAAACCACATGCATTAGGTCATGTTCAGGGTATACACGCACGCGGTGTAGATTTGAAGCTTAACATTAAGACCCGTATACCCTGTCTTAAGAGCAATGTCCGAAGGGCTATAATGAGTACATTGACCGTACACTGTAAGTGGGAAGATGAGACGGTGAGGGAGAGGACTGTCTAAGAAAAATGAAGTCGCTAACACTTCATGACCATGGCTGGTTTTCTGGCTGACTTAAGGAACTGCACTTCTGCCGTTGCAGTGAACTGCCCAGACGTTTGACCGAGAATATTAATTTTATAAGTTGAAACCGCGCTTCGAAATAGCAAGAGACCGAATAGCGTCGAACTATTTGGAGGACTATCCGCCCTGTCATGACATCTGAACATCCACTTGGCACGTAGGCAAAGAGGGAGGCGTGTCGTCTAAATGGGTTTCAGAGTCTGGCCGTCCACACCTAGTTGGTGGATATCCTAAGCGGATCTTCATTTGCTGTTTACTGTTTACTGTTTAAAAGGTCCTGTTACTAAGTATAAGCGCGCGCACACAAGCATTATATAGGCCTATATATATTTTATGTATATTTTATGTATTTTATATATATATATATATATATATATATAATGTGTGCGCGCTATAGGTCAGTAAAAATGCACATGCCTCAATACAATCTTGCTTTGTGTTTACATCTGCATGTGTGGTCGAGAGTATTGGGTGCGAAAACCGTCATATACATTACGAAAATGTTTCAGTAGTATACGTGTTTATATATAGTCCAGATGTAAGATGCCAATTCTTTACCTCTTTGGTCCACCTTCCAAGACTTTCCTAGTATGCTGTAGGTCCACATTAAAGACCTTCCAAGTATGCTCTAGGTCCACATTAAAAACATTCCAAGTATGCTGTAGGTCCACATTAAGGTGGAGGGGAGGGAGGTTACTGCGCCGGCGGCCATCTTTATGCCCTCTGCTGTATCAGGATGCAATGACAGACTATATAGGCCTATGGACTACGCAGGCGTGAATTTCATGACCTACGTATAGGTCTAATGGGAGTGGATATTATAGCCTTTCATTATATGATGATATTTACACTGAACACCATGCTAGTCCATAGTTTTATGATAATGACCTTTATCGACATTTCTGTAGAGTCTATACATCACAGAAATTTACACAGACAGACAGACACAAATACATACATACATACATACATACATCATACATACATACATACATACATACATACATACATCTACAGTCCTGCATACATAGGCCTAGAAACAGATGGGAGCCGCATAACTAATACTGCATTGTGATATTTCGGATATACACACAGGAGAGTCCAGAGAAATTTGGACAGACAGACAGACAGACAGACAGACGGACGACAGAACATACATACATACATGGATACATACATACATACATACATACATACATACATACATACATACCAATATATACATAGCAATATATACATACATACACACATACGTACAGTCGTATATACATAAAAACAGATGGTAACAAAAACAATGAATGCTGCCAGAGTGATAATTTCTGGATATAAACACAGGCGGCATGTGTGACTGTAGTCAGTCAATTTGCGGTATCACGTGTATGTCACGTGTGCATGTGCGTGTTATTCAGACCACTGCTGCAGGTGCTTATAATATTTCTATGTAAACAAAGCGCTATCGAGTGCTGGTCTGCCCAGAAGGCTCTGGGTCGATGCGCATGCGTGCGGCCCAGCCATTGGCTACCAAGGCCCAGATTGTCTTGTTTTGGCTGGAAAGATAGGAAGGTCAAGGACATGTCGCGCCTGCTATAATCCGATTTCTTATTATGTAGCGCCAGCGAAAGATAATTGCGCAAACAAAGCACTTTCTGGGCCGCGGCTCTGAGTGCCGACAGTTATACGCTGGCTTTAGCAAAACAACGCTAATGGCTCTGCGCAGAAAAAATTCCACAGGTTTTCAGTAGCTCTTTGAAAGTGATTCATCAATAATAACCTCTATGCAAAGAACGATGTAATATAATGTCTAGGATGCTTGACACACACACACACACACACACACACACACACACACACACACACACACACACACACACACACACACACACACACACACACACACACAAAGCGAATTTGAATAGCTAATGTAAGGCTCTATATCAATGACCCGCTGTATATATATATATAGGTATATAGGTATGTATAAATGCATAATGTCTATACTATGCATTTATTTAACGCCACTATCTAATGACCAAGCATCAATCGATGGCGCTGAGTAGCTGATGAGCGACGTACTTCCTCAAAGTCCCCTAACACAGTTACCGTCTCAGAGGGGGAGGCTCGAACTCCTACCATCGTGTTAAAGGGCGCTCTAACTAACTAATCGGCTACCATGTCTCACACCTAATGTGGATTTCTGCCCATATGTAACGGACTAAAACACGGGCCTATAATTATAGGCCTACGTTTACACGACGCATGCCCGGATAGACCCAGGCCTACATTGGGCCAGGCTGAAATGAAGGTGGTGAGTGAAAAACACTTGTGTGCTTAAAACAGCTGACACTTGAATAATGTTTATGTGGTCTCCACTCTCGCAGACTAACGCTGTGTATTTAAACAACATCCTGGATTTATTTCTGTAAGGCAATATTGATTTTCGGTGACCTTCTTTGACCTCGAACCTTGACCTATTTCATCTGATATTCTTAAATATAATCAAATAATAATAATAAATCTTCATTTTATTGCTTCAAACTGACACACCGCAGTATGATTACAATTCATTGTATAAACAAGCTATTACAGGAGTCGATTTTAACTGCGTAACAGCAATGCAAGGGTCTGTCCTACTGCTCATATTACCCATGCCATCTGGCGAATGAAAAGCTGAGTCGACCTTTGGGAGTGTAGCGGGAATCGATCCTGCGTCCGTGCTGATCTTCTGCTCTTCGTGCCAGAGTGACTGACTTAAGCAAAAGTGCATTTAGACCCAATTAGCCTCCTACGAGCTAGGAGTTAGGTTTGCAGTGGTTTGAAAACTCCGCAGCTGTCCGTACTTTTGCAGTGCCAGTCCCAAGCCTGGAGAAAAAAGGAGGGTGACGCTAATCATCTTCTTTATGACACAGTGTCGTTTAACAGAATCTAACCAACCAACCGTCCGACCATCCACCCCTCGAACGGGCCCAAACAGTGGTTTGAGCAACATCATTAGTCACCAATGTTCCTAATTGGGAGGGGACCCAGTTACCCTTAGACTGAAATAGTCGGGGTAACAATTTATTGTGGGATTCATTTGGACTATACACCATTCTTATTTATTATGCAGGGTACCTGAAAAACGCCCACCAACCGGAAAACGAGGTCATCTGCTACCATACCATGGACAAACCAGCAGTTCACGGTAAGATCCAATTTAATAACATAACATAACATATTTTATTCAGCAACCAACTTAAAATACAGGTCGTAAGTACATGAAACTGTTTTCGAGATTTGTCGGTATGCCCAAGAGCAAAAGGGGGCCTTCGGCCCCTTAAAGGGGCCGAAGAGGACATGGGTGCTTCACTTGTTTGACTTGAACCTTTCTAAGCCTAATGTAGGGCCAGACTATATACGACAAGACGGGTGGGTCATCGAGCGTGTACAAACGAGGCCAATTGATACTGACGCAGCTGTTATCAACGACGTGCACGCCACATGCAGTAACCATCGCCCAAAATAGACTACGTCGATGGCAGTAACCATAGCAAAGTCGGTGCACTCATCATGCACAGTCAGGGCGCATCGGACAGCGGGACACCGTACACCCGGGTATAATTATAGAACGTGCGTGTTTTCGATGGAGCACTTTGGCTGACTTTCGGACGGGCAAAATGTTGCGCCAGGTATTAGCGTGTTTGGTCGTTTCTGCGCATCAACCAAACCTTTACGAAGATCCGCCAAATCAAAACCCTGTGGGACTTCTCAATACCGTTGTTGTCTTGTCGGCAGAGTACACGTGTCCTAGCCCTGGACTAGAGCTGTACCGATATCGCTTTTTGTGCCGATACCGCGTATTGCCGATTATTAAATTACCGATACCGCGTATAGCCGATTATTAAACTGCCAATACTCAATTTATAAGACCAAATATTTCATTATTTGCTTAGTCAAAATGTTCGGTTCCGAAACATAAAGCAGTAATCTATCGTCACAACTATGAGGGTGTACGTTTTAATTAAGTTGGGAAGTTGTTAACGATATGTTTTAATGCGTAAATAATAAGGGACGTAAAACGATAGATGAAAATCGATGAAAAACTTGGAATATTCAATAATTCAAGTAAAATTATTAAATTTTAACACAATTTTGACATCGGCACCCGATTAACCGATTATTTCTACAGATACCCGATTATACCGATTGTTCTAGCATCGGCCCGATTACGCGTATGGCCGTTTAATCGGTACAGCTCTACCCTGGACCCTATGCCTACGTAGCAGCAGGCAGTCGTTTGGAACGCAAACCACGTGCTTCGAGGTTCGACAACTTAGTTTTGCTTGTTTACTGTTTAACGACCACTGTGTGGTGAGTTCATCAAAGACCATTAGCGTCGCCCTCCTCCTTTATCCAGGCTTGGGACTGGCACGTCAGAAAGCGAACAGTGGCGGAGTTAAAACAGCAACCAATAAACGAGTATATATAGGCTTACCTCTTCCTCCACTATCGTTAGCAATGCCACCAAGCGTGGATAAAGGAGGAGGGCATTTTCATCTTTGTTGCGAGTGTCGTTAAACAGCAACCAACCATCCTTGCCCCTTATCGTTTACCCATTTTCAAAGTTAAACCCTCATTTCGCGCTCTCTTCAATACGTCTGCTCTCAGATGTACGGGCCCCATTCTGACTCACATGTTACGCAATTACTGTGATATTTAATGCAGTAATTCCGCATGTTTTATCCTGCTTATGGGCTTAGGCTGCCCTTCCGTCTCAATGGACTGACCCTTCGAATGGGACTTCATTGTAAATCTCTTTTGCAGTGCCATCGATGGAGACCTAGTGAAATAAAGGTGTCCCATACTGGGACTTACGAGGGGAGGCGATCATTTCCTTCCCTTCACCCCTTGAGCGGAAATGAACGAATCCCAAAGCCCTGGACAAGGGGCCAGCGCATCGTAGGGCTTGCCGTTTAGTACACAGCTCACGCCGACACCAAATTATACTTCTTGGCGATATACAGTAGACGCGTGTCAATAAACAACTTGCCAAAGCTCAAAAGTCGTTGCACCGAGTCGAACCAGTGACCCCAGGCTACCTCTGTGACCTCAACCGCCTGCTGACCTCAGCCACCTCACTTCGACCCCTGCGATCACTTTACCGACTTGAACTCTGTTCCGTGGGCTTTGGGACTGCCATGACCAAACCTCGTGCTTTTGCTTTCGTTAGCCCCGCTCTATAGACGAACTTCCTCCTATGACTCGCTCATTGATTCAAGCTGGGCCTTTCGCTGCCTAAAGACAGCCTTATTTTCTACGGGTCTCTCGCACTGGGAGGCGCCTTTGATTGGTGTAGCACTGTGAGTGGCGCTATATAGATTTACAGATACAATACAATACAATACTTGATCATCTACTGATGTAATAGTTGCAAATGACATTTAACATCATATAGGGCAGCACGGAGAAAGTGCTTTTGTGAGATACTTTAAACTGCGCTTTATTTTAAGTGTCCTAATACATACATACATACATACATACATACATACATACACACATACACACACATACACACACACACACACACATACATACACACACAGATACATACATGGCGCTATAGAAGTCCACAGATTAGATTAGATTTGTATCGTATGGTTATCTGTTTTCAGGAGACGAGTACTGTGTGAGCGTGGAAGCGTTCGATGCTGTGATGAAGGGATGCGAGTCAAACGCACAGGATCTGCATGACGAATACATGAAGAAAATGGATGAACACAAGGTCAGTGCAGGAAGGTTAAGGTCAGCATGCAACCAGGTCAAGGTCATTATCGAATAGGAATAAATCTATAGCCCGGGACTACAATTGTGACGAGTTCCTATAGTGGCTTGCGTATACATATGTATCATCATTATCTTTTAATTTGACCTCTGCCTTTTACACCTTTTTTACCTTTGCCTCTGCCTTTTACCTCTACCTTTTACCTCTACCTATACCTTTTACCTCTTACATCTGCTTTTAACGCTACTTTTTATCCATTATCTCTGCCTTTTACCTCTAACTCTAGGTTTTACCTCTACTCTTTACCTCTACCTTTTACCACAATCTCTGCCTTTTGCCTCTACTTGTAACGCCAAGAGTACACGGTTGGAGCCTCCTCATTGTGATGAATAGGTATTTACGGGTGTTAAAAGTATATTCTTTATTAAAACCAATTGCATATCCGCACTCTGGTGTACATACATCTTAACAACAATCAACAGTTAATGTCAATATGAGTACAAGATTCTAACAATAAACGTCTTTCGCTGTAAATTATCTGCAAGAGGTATATATATACAATAGTCGTGTACACAATTGGCCGGTGTTTACGGGTGTGGGTGGTGTTTGCAGGTGTACGGTCGGGTGGAGGTCCAGTTCTCCGTCATCGGATCAGGCGAGGCGATCGTCGAGGCGGCGCTGAAGGAGAAGGTCCAGATGGTGGTCGTCGGGACCAGGGGCAAGGGATTGGTGAGAAGGAAACTGACGGGCAGCGTCAGCGACTACGTCATGCACCACGCCCACTGCCCAGTCATCGTCTGCTGCTATGAGCGACCGAGGCGTCGGTCCAGCAGGCTCTCGTCCAGCGGAAGCATCTCAGAGGATACCCCCATCAACTAGGCGGCGCCACAGTCGCCGGTTGCTGCTGCGGCTCTTGGTGGCGATGCGATGACTTTGCACACGTGGCTTTCAGACTGTCGTTTCATCTGTTGGGGTGTTCAGAGGGTGTTCAGGACTTCAGCGTCCAGCGTATGCGCTCACGGGCCATCCATTTATTATGTAGGCAAAAATCAGGAAAATTGGTCCCTCCCCACCCTGTAGGCACGTGTACTCTTTTTACACCCCCATGGGCGTATTTATGGGTGGTTTTATGGGTTCAACCCCAAATAAATGGATTACTGTTGTTAAAAACGAAAATGTAGAAAAATACGACAATTTCCAATGGAAACCCCAAAACTTAAAACCCACCCGAAATTTTCCTCCCGCCTGCGTATGTACGCTTGGCTCACTCCCACGACTCCTATAGAACGGTCTATATTTAATCCACGCAGAAACAATCAAGGATTAATAATATTAACGTGTTAGCAGTTAATAACAGTCTGGGGTAACGTGGCATACAAGTTACACCTCTCTCACAGTCCTATATACCTACTTCTCCCGGTAGTATTTGTATGATAGCTGCTCAGTGGCTCATTTGAATTCCAATAATAGACGAATTATTACCGAGCTTCACCTCCCTTCTCAATCCTATGCGTACGTACATTTTCAATAAATCCCCATACGCAAGCATATGCATTTGGGTTAACCCTCTGCTCCCGTACATAACTGTAGGCCTACATACGAAATGGATAGGCGCTATATAAGTGTCATACTATACATGCAAACTTTCTTACATACATACGTGCATAATACGTACTAGTTAACACCATTTTAATATGTTCAAAACTCCAATCTAGTATTTTACCGGTAGAGTTACTCTGCACTGACGACACAGTGAACGCTGAATGCTTTCATCAACGTGTTCCGTGAAAGGACTTTTATGTTGGAAATAATGGATGGTTGCACCATTTTATTTGAGTGTGTGAAACTGCATGCTGGAGTCTGAGAGTAGGGCCTACAGCATTTATGCCAAGGCACATGCGCAAACGTTGCATACAAATTGGTTGTGCTCTCACGGAAAAGTCGTTCACTTATTTACGTCATAAACCAAAGATTATAAAAGTTCCTTCTTAAAATCTTTGTCATAAACTTCCTGTGCCAAAGCCAAAGATTTAAAGAAGGGAACTGAGGCTTTTATATGTAGAATCGGATTGGAATGGTGATTGGCTGTCATAATTATGAAAACTCTATAAAATTATTATATACTTGTAGCTTCTTGGTGCAGGGCGATGATCTCGAACTGTTTGAAACCCCAATCAGCATGCTGAACATTATTGTAGGGCCTAATTGTTGGCCTTTGAGTCAAGGGCCTATCTAACTAGGTCCTAGGATTATTAGCTTATTAGTCTAAACATACATCTAGATGTAGTGCATTTGAATGACGTTTAAAATAAACTAAAGGTAAAATGAAACAAATAACGTGTTATTTTATAATTATATAATGTGAAGTTGTACATAACCCCTAGACATTTATTCCAACTTTAAAACAAGTTTTATGAAGAATGCCTTTTTAAAACAATGCTGTAATGTAGCATATGGCGTACTCAGGTGAGAATTTCCGGGGCCCCGGGGGGGTTGGGGGGTTCAACCCCTAGTCTTAGGATCCCATAGTAAAGTCTACATTTCACACCCAAACTGCACATAAATCAACGTCCAACCCCAACCCCGTTATTATTTTTTACAATTCCCATGCCCGCGTACTCACCGTACTGTAAGTGGGAGAAAAAAATTGGCGCCAAGGAAAGTTGGAACTTGCTGTAGCAAGACCAGCATGTTCATCCTCAGCGATAGGCCTAAGTCCAATTTAAAACCGCAAGAGTAGAGTTGTTCTGGCACTTCCTTCCGGTTATTGGTCAAATCCAGATGGGCTGAGCCTAAGTTAAACTCGTAATCTCGAGGTTTCTACATCGTCCAAATAAGCGAAGTCGCGGGAACCAGCTTATTCACAGGCGCTCAGTCAAAACATAATTCATAGGCGGGGTTATTAGGTTCAAGGTCAAGATCCAAATGGGTCAAATTAGCCTACTACTAAGGTGGATGGTGTTTAGAATTGAAACGGCGAGAGAGGGGAAGAGAAGGAATCGGGATAAAATTTGTGAAAGAGCAGAGCTGTCAGTTTTGAGTGAAGGACCTGTGGAGTGTGGACAGACAGCAAGTGGTGAGGTTTTAGCAAGTTCGTGGGTTAGATCAGGTATTTGGCTGACGGATAGATCAGATATTTGGCGTAATTTGACTTGGGAGTTGAATATAAGTGAGTGGAGCATTTATGGCTATTGAGAGATTTGAAACAGCCTCTGAGATGCTATGGTGGAAGTGGTTTAGGGGCCGTCCATAAATGACGTCACGAATTGTTTGGCCGATTTTTAACCCCTTCCCCGGTCACATTCGTCACAAATCCAACCCCCCTCTGAGCCTAGGTTAAACTCGTAATCGTACCTAATCTCGAGGTTTCTACTTCGTCCAAATAGCAAAAGCGCAAGGGTGCAATGTGGGAAGATGGACACTCTAAGCAATATTTGCTGAATAATGACAATAATAATAAACTTTGGAACATGTTTTTTATCATTTTTCTTTCACTAAACATTTCATTATTGTTAACCAACAGTAAACACACTTCCCTGCTTGAACATATTCATGTTATAAACATTCAAATATGACCTCCTGAGATGTCCGCTTGAACGGGGGTAAGATGGACGTAATGTAGAAGGTAAGATGGACAGGTGGATCTGCAGGTCTACAATACTACATATACTTATAATTTCAGCTTTCTATTCTATGACTCATCTGCCGAAAGCACAGCTCCGCATGGAATCGTTCAGATATATTAAGTCATGTGCATAAAACAAGGTATTTAACCACCATAGATACCGGCTACTTTCCTGGCCATCCTGGGGTAAGATGGACACCAACTTTTCTGTTTCTAACAAACTGTGAACTGTACATAGCAGTATGCAATATGAACTGCCAAAAAGAATCGAGGGGACTAATTACAGTTAATATAAATAACAAGGGGTAATCTGTTGTGAAATATAAATTGGGTGATGAACTTTCATGTAGGGGTAAGATGGGCAGACACCCTACCCTTCGGTATCACTGGCAGTGGCACCGTATGTGACCAAGAAGTGTCAGTTTTAATGCGCTAAATAACAAGCCGATATACAAATCTATTAAAAAAATACTAGTCATAGCCGATGAATAATTACCGCCTACACAATTCCCTTAGCCGTTTTACTAACTTCTTATTTAACTTTAGTCAAAACACACCGTTCCTCCTACAAGTGGTGATATCGATAGGCCACGCCTCCTTCAGTAGACTGGTACCCGACTTTGCATGTTTAAACGACGCGTCGATAAATGCTGTCCAACTTACCTCAGTTACGAGGTAAGATAGACATTAGAAATAAATGTTTTATTGAGTTTCCCGTCGAGTGTCCATCGGACCCCGGCGTCCAGAGGTTTAAAATCTAACGGTGACCAAATAAATAAAATAATTAGACAATTATTAATTATGGTTACAATCCTTGAAAAAATAAAAAAATAATGAAAATTTTCAAACAATTGTTATTAATAAAATTAAATTGTAGTTAATAACTCCTAACATGACCTTTGTGACGTCACACTACTCAGACCCCCTTTCCCATCTCACACATCGTCACAAATTTGCCTCCCCCTAGGTGCGTGACGTCATTTATGGACGGCCCCTTATCTTGTCATATTGGATTTATGCCGAAACTAAGGCTACTGAAAGAAATTAATGAGAATGATAATTTGGCGAGTTTAATTTTGAGTAAAATGTTACAGTAGAAAATAGCCAAAGGAATGAATAAACTGAAGAAGTCGGAATTAAAGAAATTAAGCTTAGGCTACAAACATCACTTCAAACAGATTGCGCGGACCCTGGATGGCGCTACACAACGTTGGCGCTGTTATCTATAAATTTTTTTATTAGAAAACGATTTACAACCGTACAACGCCTATGCTGTAACTCGAAAACGGTGGAATCGTGGAAAGGCGGCTTTTGAGAATGTTGCACAGTTGGAACCGGCAGAGGTTTGTAATCAATCAATAAATGTAATTGTATTGTATTGTATTGTAAGGAAGTCTTCCCATAAGCCTATGATGCCTTCTCTCGTTAGACCTACTGCAATTTTAAACAATAATATTGCATTCATTGCGAAACTCTAGCTTGTTCCTCATGTTCGCAACCCTCCTACCAAGACTGACTTTCGCTCTGAACTGAAATTTGCCTCTTTCAGTGAACGCACGGTTTACTTACGATTGCCCGGCTTCAATGTGCCCGTCTGAAACTTGTAAGGAAGGTATCATCACATAGTAGGCATAATTGTGGCCTTTTGTATTATAAATACAATCATACAAATAATAAAGTCTTCGTTTATTGATTCAAGCTGACATGAACGCAGTACTTATGATTACAAGTCATAGTATGAACGGATGAACACAAGTTATTACAGAAGTTATTACCGATGTCAGCATTGAACAGTTTGATTACTCACTGTTTTACCTAAAAAAAATGACGGCCTAAATAAGCGTACCGATTAGTATTTTTCTATTGGTTGGCTTCCAATAACCGTCCAGTGTTTTGATTGGCTATTGAACAGTCTCTCTGAATATGATTGGTCAGAGAAAAACCTAGCAGCCAGTGTCCCGGATGTTGTGTACATTGATTACGAAGATGGCGTCCGTGAAGAAGAATTCGCCGCAAGACAGGGTCTACGATGAAATGATCGAATTTCTTGGCGAACCGGTATTTCAGATACCGATTCGGTCCTTTATGGATGAAAACTGTCTAAGTAAGAAGTTGAGGCGTTTATGCCAAACGTTTACGATTAAACGTGTGCTGAATTCAGTGATCATTTAATTCATTCGTACGCACTACGCAAGAATGTTTAAGGCCTACGGATAGGATTAAAAATTCGTTTAAAAATTGAATTTAGCAACTGCCAACGCTATGGTCATTAGCAGCATTAAATTACGGCTATCGCTTTACATTCACGCTACTATGCAGTGTAAGTGCATTATCTAAATGTGCATTAAATCGCATTACGCAGCATGCTTCACTGTGGTGCCATGAATAAGAGCTAGGGCATAAGCCTATGCGTACCTGTTAGCTCTTTTCTGAAGTAATTTTGTCGGTTTATTAAGACCCGTGATTTTCAGTTTCTTCGTTGTCCATTATCGTATTGACAGTGTACATAAATTATCAATAACGCCATTTATGGGGGCAATATAACGTTGCTTCTGGTCCGCCCAGTTCTGCATTCCAGCTTCTCTGTGACAACCTATATGGCTGACCCCTCATTATTGTTCCAACTTCCATTTGTACTGAATTCTAAAAAATCTTGAGAGATCCAGCTTCCTCGTGAGCATTCTACTATCAAGACAAACTGACTAAAGGCAGAGATTGAGTGATTTAATGTAATCTTTATTAGTCGGTTTATTATTGGAATTAATTTAATTAGGAAATTATTTATTCTCTTGTACAGTTTTTGATGTGGATTCTGAGCCACTCAAGGAACACAGAGACGTTTTTGCCCAGTACAAACAGCTGGTATGTTACTAAGAGATAAAGTAAAACCTATATTACAGTATATTTAGTTAGTTAAAAAATTACTTGTAGTAATAATTCTCAGGGTGCACAGGGCTTCTGGCAATTCTGCATTTTATTTATGACAATAATAATAATATAATAATAGTTATGATAATCATTTTCTACCCTTAACCTAATTTTTCATTTATTTCTGAGGGATCATTTCTATCTTTGGTAAATAATAATAATAATAATAATTGTCATGGCACACTGGATGACAGATGTGATTGCTTGGAGTGTGATATGTGCAGTGCCTTTTAATTTCAACCATGTCAACCACCTTTGACATTGCATGAATCACTTATGAAAGTCGTCCTGCAAAAATGTTTAAAAATAATAATAATAATGATAATAATAATAATACTTAAAATTATAATTGTATTTTCAATACAGTCACTCAGTTGCCTATGATTATAATTTTTATTCGGAACGTAATCATGTCCAACCTGCACGACAAGTTAGTTTGATCAAATGTTTGTTTGATCAAGTACCTGTTTGATAATAATAAAAGTCAACGGGGTAAGGTGATGGTTGAACGGTAATGCACAGGCACGAAGAACGGAAGGACGCAGGTTCGAAACCTGCCAGCCCATAAGGTTGCTCAGCCTTCCACTCCCTAGGGGCAATGGTAAAATGAGCAATTGGACAGATGGGCGCCTTGAAGGCTGCTATACAGTTAAATTCAACTCATGTTAAGCTTGTTGTTATCTATTACTACTATATCATGTAATGTTACTGAGTACTTGTCAATTTGAATTAATAAACGGATATTATTATATATTATTATAAATACAGATGGAACCATTGTTTCTTGTTTACAAGGTTGATGATTTACTGGGAGCGTTCTGTGAGGATGTTAATCTGACTCCGGAGCAAGCGGTCCTAGGCATTCGAAGGCTGAACAGGATCTCAGATCTTCATGACATGTTCAGTGTTCGTTTCTATTATTACTTTTTAATTAATGCTCCTATTTTATCAGTCATATGCCTGCCTCAAATAACAAGGTGGTGGTCACTGTGAATGACACCATGCTACCTCTGGACGTCTTCTCCAAGACCATCATGACCTTCTAGTTCTTCGGTCTTGGACTGCCACAGCACAGCATTGTGCCTACGCCTCTGTTGGCCAATTGTTGTGGAATGAAATTCTGACTATAACTCGTGCTCTGATGTTATACGGGGGCACTTCTGTTTCTGCTCGTTCTCTTAAGACTTTTCTTTTTTCGAGGGCCTTTTGCACTGGAAGCGCCTCTGATTAGGTTGTACTCTGAGAGGCGCTTTATAAGTCCGTAAATTATAAATAGAATAGAATAAATAGAATATTGTGATACATGAAAACAAAATAGCATGCTTAGTAAGGTATTACTTGGTGCCTGATGATCTATGTAGATGGAAACACCATTGCAGCAATTTCTATTCGTCGTTTAATACAATACAGTGCAATACGATACAATACAATGCAATACAAACTGAAATTTGAAAATGGCCCCAGAGGTTTAACTCAAAACTTTAGTAATCTTGTTGATTTTACATTCACCATGAATGTCGTAATAGGTAGCTGGTAGCTATAAAAAAATTTAAATTAATATTTAATACAACTTTCATGCTGGGAATCTCCGAGAATATGTTTTTAAGGGTTCTATATGAATTTTTAGTTACAATACCTTACAATATTAGAGTAACTTCATAAATTAGCACCGTTTTAGACTGAACCTCTCTTTACTAAATCATTCTAAATAAACTAAATTAAAAGATACCCAAGTAGGATAAAGTGACATACAAATGAACAAATATATAATCTAGAACTAACTAGTTAATGTTACAAGCTGCATTCTGTCGGCCTGGTGTTCTGAATAAACGAAAATTGATTGATTGACTGATTGATTGATTGATTGTTTATGCATGTATATAGTTAAAGGTTGATTTTTAGGGGCTGTTTGAACAAGTCCTGGCTGCAAATGACTTCAACATCTTCTATACAGCCATGGCCAGACACAACATCTTGGTGCAGGAGCAGGTCATCGCAATGCTGCTTGCAACGACAGGCATGGTGCCATTATCTCTTCTCAGAGGTGTGCCACATAGCACACAGAAAGCAGATGCTCATGCGAAGAACAGGTCTGATGCTCCAGCTTCTATGGATCGCCATGAAGAACAGCTTATGAACATGGTCTTACAGTAAGTTTTTGTTATGTTGTCGGCGATGTCTTTTTGTAGCTGCCTCTGTTGGTTTTCTTGCTTTTTGTTGATTGAGGCTTCTCGGTCGATTCAGGTTCTCTCCTGATCGATGCTTCGATAAATTAGCAAGATCGAGATCATATGGTCGCTATGGAAACACACGTACATTACATTTTCTCATCTCAAAGGATCGTTCCCCGACTGAAGTGTGGCTTTGGGTTTTGGCAGCATTTAAAATTTTCTGGTATGTGCTTTTGATAGTGCTTAACATTTCTTGTTATTTTTGGTAGCTGTTGAAACTGTTTTTAGTTAGATTATTTGTTTAGCATTTATTTTTGGTTAGATTATTTTTGTAACATTTAGAATTATTTTGATTAGATGAGTTTTGACATGCATGGTAGACTGTACATGAAATACTTGTTTTCCTTGACAGAAATTCTAGATCAAGGGAAGCATTGGTTGATGGTAAAGATTCAAAGAAAATGCTGGATGCTAAGGCACTCGAGATGTCGCAGCAGGAGGCGAAATCTCTGCAAATGGAACGCAAGAATATCGAAGAGGTTTGTAATCTTAATCGTAAATTTATATAGCGCCACTTCAAGAAATACTCCTCAGAGGCGCAACTGAAGGAAAGTTCTTCAGATGATTGTATTTAAAAAAAATTACTGCAGGAACAAACTGTGCTACTTTTAGTTTCTGCCTGATGTTTAGATGCAGGCTGCCATACAGTTAAATTCAACTCCTGTCAAACTTGTTATCATCTGTTACTACTATATCGTGTAATCTTACTGCATACTTGTCAGTTTTAATCAATAAATGAATATTTAAAAAAATACAAAGCAGAGTGCTTCAGTAGAAAGATTGTTGACATATGCTGAGGGATATGGACAGGGTAATGCAAGAATAGGGGATGTAGGGGTCGAAGACAGCACCGAGCTGATCGCTGGGCCTGCGACCTGAAGTGGGATCCCTTTGACACTTCACCTAGTGCCCATAGGCCATTCCACCATTTCTATTCCACCCTTGTGACTGTCCTATTTAGCTGGGGTTGGATCGGGAGCGAAAATGAGTAGATGGTCTTGAAGGGGCACTATTTAAAACCTAATGAATGAATGAATGAAAGGTAGGGCCTTTTTGAATGACGTGTTACAGAATGTCAATTTTAAAAGCAATGGAGGGCTTTCTGTGTGTCACTTAGTGAATGATATGGTTCGTCAATTTTGCATTTGCTTATAATTATAATCAATGCTACAAGCTGTTCGTGTCAAAATCTTATATCACTTTAGCTAAAATACATCTTAGTTAGATCATTCTGTGTACTTTTAATAAAATGCAAAATTGAAATGTGATTGTGTAATTTGTAAGCTTAATTTAGTAACTTTGAAGTGCTAGTTTTAAGTTTGGAAATGTACAGTAATAAACTGGTTCCAGGAAATTAGAATAGTTATGTTTTGATGCTTTTAGCAAATGAAACGACTTGTGATTGAAGGCGAGGGTGCTTCGCCACCAAAACCAGGACGTGATGATAAGGTAAGATTCTTCTTTATAACTGGTCTATCCTGAGGGTCTGGTTGTCAGTATGGTGAAGTACACTTTCAAGTCAATTCTTCTCGTAAGTAAGTAAGTAAGCAGCCTTTATTTACATCTGACAAGCACACAATCATGCATTATATTGTGTACAACGATTACATTCTTTTAAAATAAGCTATAACAGGAGAAGATTATAAAGTCACACTTGCACAATTATGTATAACTAAGGATGCATCTATTAACAAAACTAAAATTAAAATCCGATAGCCTACTTTTAAACAGTTTAGATTTAGCGTAAGGCAGCATGAAAGAATTACTTCCAATTGGCTACAACCTCCCATCCATAATTTGTAAGCTTAATTTGGTAACTTTGAAGTGCCTCCTCTTAAGCTTTTTATATACTGGAATTTCTATTGACCTATAAATTAGAATAACCAGTGATTTTTCCAATGGTCTGTGAAAATGCCTCCTCTTGAATTTAAGGAGCTACGTGCCTCGCCTCCAATCCCTCTGCACTGCAGCTCCCTTTCTCCAGCCGTCTCCATTTTCTCAACCCCTTTCCCATCTCTCCTCCATGTTGTAGTAGTTTGCAGAGTGTCTAACAAAACCTTATGGCTTCCAGGGCTGTTGACATCATCCTCCTTCCTTTCTATTCTTGGGACTGGCACTACCAAACTATGGGTCCCATTCTCCCTCTTCTGGCTAAGCGCAAAGAAATTACTTTGCTCTCTTATCGTTCATGAGATGGGACTGTCATTTTATGCTTATTAAACACTTGTCGCCCTGTAGAATTTTACTCGTGTAATGTCGACTTAAATGAATTAAGTTTTTGGGAATAATCAAATTTAATTTTATAACTTCTATAACATTGTTAATTTCTCAGTATGACCCAGTGGTTTGCACGCTTTACCTGGTTTGTTTGTTAACTAACTATCTAATCTAAATGAATTAGCCTAGTAACCTCTAGTTGCTGTCAACCTGTAAATGAATACAATCTAAACAATTCAGTTGTCAAATAAATGAGCATAATAAACATCTTTAGTGGCTCCAGACTACAGAAGGTAATTTTCCCTGACGACTAGTTTTCATTATTAGTAGGCCTACATGTAATTTCTGTTTGTTGAACACTATTTATGTTCATAAATTTGATTCTTTATAGGGACCTGCTGGTAATCGTGATGCTCCAAAGGAAACCCCGCTGTCCAGTAAAGAAGCTGCTGAGAATTGGATTCGTTCGGCAAAGACAGAAATCGCAGACGAGTCGAGCTCACATTCTGCATATGCTGTATGTCGTTGTTGCGTCTTATATTACATATGCATTTATATATCACGACATTTATGTAGCTCCTTTAGAGATGCTGTGGAAAATTTCTGTATCCAAAAGACAGGAAAGTCTTTTCTTAATTTGCCCAAAACAAAGGATAATGTGTCTTGTAAATATTATGACTTTCATTTAATTTCTTTAGATTTATTGTGTTAAGTATTTGTGAATACTTTGCTGTACATACATATACCCCATAAGGTTGACTCAGCCTTCCACTCTCTAGGGGGTGACTGCAAAATGAGCAGCAAGACATATGGGCGCCTTGCAGGCTGCCATGCAGTTAAATTCGACTCCTGTTAAACTTGTTATCATCTATTACTACTATAACATGTAAACTTACTGCGTACTTGTCAGTTTGAATTAATAAATAAATATTACTATTATTATTATTATTGTTATAATTTATTGTCTCTGTCCTGTCTTTTGGATACAGGCGAGTCTTTCGAAGCTCAGTCCAGAAGAAATCAAGCTGCGGCAGGAGTTCCTACGACAGCAACGAGACAAGCTGCTTGCGATGAAGAAGGAGGCTCGAGAGAAGCAACTAAAGGATGCCGAGCGGCTGCAGTCGGCTCGACCGATGTCAGCCAGGGCGGCAAGGTCTGCCATGAGCCAGAAGCCCGTCGTAGCGGCGCCAAGCACAAACCCCGAGGACGACAAGAAGTTAGCGATGCGCAGGGCCATCGCGGAGAAACTTCGACAGGAAGTCATCCGGCAGTGACCTTTTGTTGGGAAGAATTTTTAAGACGGGATAGATGACTTTGTAGTTATGCTTGCGCTTACCTATAGTATGAAATCTCTATATTTGTGTTCAGATGCTGTTACACGCTGTGTTTTGTTACTGTTTTGCTTTCTCTTGGTTACGCTCGTGACACCCAGATGTACCTTTCTGCTAGTGGATGTATTTTACACATGCTATGCAAAATCTCAGATGCATACATTAATCTATACATTAATCCATCTATATACATACATACATACGTACATGTGTATAATTTCATACATATAAACCTGGTTTTACTTAGGGGAGGTTTTACAGGTTCAAACCCCTAAATAAATTTCATACATTTATTAAGTACAATAGAAATTTAACTTTTGGCCATTCCAAATGTGTTTTTAATTTTTTCCTGGCTTTTATACTGCATATAAGTGCATATAGAACCTTCATAGAAGCTTAGAGAAGATGCTAGGCTCGCTACATTTAATTTATAGCCTACTTTTCAAATCAAGCCTTGTCGCCATGTAGAAATTTACTCTTATAATAACAACTTAAATGAATTAAGTGTTTGAGATTAATTAAATTTAATTTTATTTACTTTTATAACATTGTTAATTTCTCAGTATGACCCAGTGGTTTTAACCCTTGATCTGGTTTATGTGTTAACTAAAAATCTAAATGAATTATCCTAGTAACTTAGTTTCTGTAAACCTGTAAATGAATACAATCTAAAAGATTCAGTTGTCAGATAAATGAGCATAATAAACATCTTAATTGGCTCAAGAAGTTAATTTCCAATGACATGGCTAGTTTTCATTATTAGTAGGCCTAATAATAATTTCTGTTTATTTTTAACTAATATATTGGCTGCTTATGCTAATTATTTAATTGGGTAGTTAAACTGTTAAACTAATGATCTGAATTGTTTTTTCTGTGTTCAAAAAACCGCTTTGCTGGAACTGTGAAGAAGATTCAGCGTTTTATTGAATTTATGCTAAAACAGTTCCCTGTTTTTGCAGATGTGCTAGTTAAGTTCTGCATCTCTGTGTGTTTCTGCCTCTTTGAGGAAAATGATCTCAATGATTATCTACACTTTGCGATTTGGCTAAGAAAAATACATATTGGTTATAAACTGTTTTTTGTAGTTTTGCTTATGCAATCTTATATACGAGTTTTCAGAGAAATGACTCAAATAGGCCTTCATCTTTACTGACCTGCTGTCCAATATGACAGCCAATTATTTAATCGCGTATCGTGAGAAGTTTTTACTTTGAAGTTTGAAGCGAGACAATAGTTTGGAGTTTTGAAGTTGAACTGTTGAAGACCCAGCGGCGTCTATTAAACCCTTCCCCAACATATTGAATGGGAGAACAAATCCTCACTCTGGCCGATTGTATTTATTTTCGTATTGCAGGCCGTTATATTATCGGAAGTCAACCACTGCCCCAGTTTATGTCCAAAACGTTAAGCCCCCACTTCTGGTTACCGTTGGAGATCGCTATCCTAACCCCCTTTGATAGACGCTACTGGCCCCCCACTGCCGAGAACCAGTTTCGTTAATTGTCCTCCCCTCCCCCTACAAATCATACCCAGGGTTTCCTAGGATAGCTCTAGAGTGTCATGTCCTACATCAGTTGCCCTCGGATTTCTCGGCACTTGACCTATAGCCTACTATTTCAACCAACTCGCCTATATACAGGGTGGGCCAAAAAAGTGCCCCCCTACGCATTTTTGCTGATATTTCGGCCAAAAGTAAGAATTTTTAAATCACGTTTTATAGGCTTAAAGGTAATTCATATCTACGTATAATGGCCAAATATCAAAGAAAATTTTCAAACAGAACAAAAGTTATATCACTTTTAGTGAGTCCACCCACTGTTTTTTGATGATTCAAAAACCTAACGCAGCAAAAAGCAACAAAAAACGATTTTACTAAGTCATTTGTCAAATAATTGTTATCAAACAAACTTGATCGTTGTTTCACAACTTGAGTTCAATGTGTCCACCACCAGTACCCATACATGTTCTGAGTCTTTTGGTAAAGTTTTGATGTCTTTGTTGATGGGTTCCAGAGGTAAATCTTCCCACATCAACTTCAATGCGACCTTCAATTCTCTTATCGTTTTTGGCTTTGATCGCAGATTGTGATATTTCTCCAGCATAGCTCCCCTTACGTAATTAACCATTTTTGGAGTGCGGAAGATTTGGGCCTTCCACTTCCTTTACGACGATCCAGAGCCGATCTCCTTTCATCAATGCGGGGGCATATTTTTTAACGGTAGGCCTACTCAGCTTCCACTGTTTATCAGGGCAAGTGGTGATTAGAGCTTTAGCTCAAAGAAAAGACCCTGCTCATGAAGTGTCTGCATACGCATTTTGTCTGTAATTGATACCTTGCCCATCTTCATATTTTAGAAATTTTCATTGTTTCAATAAAAAATTATTAATCTGAAAAATTCTTTATTTAGCAACTTGATCGTCTTCTTGCTAAGTGACGTCAAAGTGACATACAGCTACGCTGGTATCCCGTTTCTGTTCTAAATAATAATAATATGTATCTGGCAATATCAAGTTTGTTTGATAACAATTATTTGACAAATGACTTAGTAAAATCGTTTTTGTTGCTTTTTGCTGCGTTAGGTTTTTGAATCATCAAAAACAGTGGGTGGACTCACTAAAAGTGATATAACTTTTGTTCTGTTTGAAAATTTTCTTTGATATTTGGCCATTATACGTAGATATGAATTACCTTTAAGCCTATAAAACGTGATTTAAAAATTCTTACATTTGGCCGAAATATCAGCAAAAATGCGTAGGGGGGCACTTTTTTTTGGCCCACCCTGTATATATAAATTATATACTGTATATTCATTCATTAATTCATTTCAGATATTTATATAGCGCCCTTCAAGATTTCTACTCAGAGGCGCTCCCGACTACAGCGCGGACACTGAATTGGAGTTTCACGCCGAAGCGCATGAGCAATTGCGAGTAGGACTTGCCCAGGGTCCCTACGCGGCGGCTTTGAGGCGGATTCGAACCCGCAACCCTCCAGCTGCAAGGCACCGAACATACCCCTTGAGGTGGATTCGAACCCGCAACCCTCCGGCTGCAAGGCACCGAACATACCTCCACCACCGCGCCCCACACACACACACACACACACATATAGCCTATATATATATATATATGTATATATATATATACATTCTGGGTGTATATATATATATATAAATATATATATATATATACATAGATATAATAACACCTACCCACCAATATAGCCTGGAGTTTTAGCTTCCCCATACCCTAGGGCCTAGGCCATATCGGATTTTAATTGAACTCAGACGAATTAGGCTGCCAATCGACTTATAATAGGCCTATTCATAACAGTAGTTTTATATTACTTATCGTCTAATAGGCTAGTCCTAACAGGCCCACTATTCATCTCTTAATTCAAACTGACAAGTAGGCCTACGCAGTTTAATTGGTCTATTATTTGGTCATTAATTCAAACTGACAACTAGGTCTACGCAGTAAGATGACATGATATAGAAGTAACAGATGATAACAAGTTCAATAGGAGTTGAGTTCAACTGTATGGCCATGCAAGGCGCCCATCTGCCACAGGCCTACTGTTCATTTTATAGTCGGCCCTAGGAAGTGGAAGGCTGAGTCAACCTCATAGGGCTAGTGGGTGTCGAACCCGCGTCCTTCTGATCACCGTGCCAGCGTTATACCATTCAACCATCTGCCCGCCCCTCCCCCGACGATCAATTCGTGTCTTTTTTATGGGGGCCGATAGCGCATTGGATAACACGCTGGCATGCTCAGGTTACGAGTCGAGTCCCGTAGGGCGTGGATGCTTTGTAGGCTGCATAGGGCTAGTGGGTATTGCAGGCTGTCTGTTCTGTTAGTAGGCCAGTTAAGATTTAAATTGCATACCATGTGTACAGCGCAGTGCGTTTGCCAGGCGCTTAATAAAGAAAAGATTATTATTATTAGTCCTATTATTTTGAGTGTCGCAGCGCTATTATATATAACCCATTTTGATTACAGTCTGATATTCTGTGAATGGTTCTTTGGCAACCATCAGTCGCATTTTACAAGGACAGGTCTGAAAGCCGACTCGGGTGAAACTCTTACCGATGTTTTAACATGGGCGTCCGGAGGGGGCAAGGGGACATCCCCCGGATTTTGCACACATTTAAAAGAATTTCTTATCGTTTTAGTGTTTGAATGAATGGCTATGATTTATCCACAGTTTTATTTCTTATCCAAACTAGTCAAGATAACATGAAAAATTAAAAATATATAAAACATTTAAACTTTCAACAGTTTTGTGTTTTGAAATAAACGTCTAATAGGCTTTCAGATAGGCTATGGCTGAAAACGGATCCAAGAACGCTAAAAAAATAGCCTCCATATCATGTCAAATGACTCCCAAAGTGCTGGGGGCTGTAAGGATCCGCGCCAGACACCCTATAATCGCGGGTGCGAGCGTTGAGGGTGACGTGATAGGTTGCTTTCGGCACTCTTGTTAGTCCCCCGTGCCAACAATTCAAAACTTTAGCCTACCCTGCGGACGCCCATAATGTTAAATGTGAACTGTTTTCTGGAAATCAGCCCTGCTTGCCAGCTAGATTGAATAGTTTCTACGGAATAGTTTGCATCATCTTTCAATAATTCTGTTGTTGATGTGGGCCAATCGTAGGCCTACTTTGTCGATTGTTTCGAACTGTTCTCAACAATTGCAATTCTGCCGCTAATTGCTTACGGTAATGACCTGTTTAAAAATTATCAGTCTTTCGTTTAACAAACGCTGACAGCCTGCTGGCCTCTTCCTTTTTCTGATAATAACTGGTAGATCTGTTTAATTGGTTTTGCTTTCCTATTTTCTCAAAATATCAAACAGTAGACTTCTGCTTATCTCAAATTATGATTTCAAATCATCGGGTGCCCTAGGCCTACCCCAAACGCAGAGGCATCGGGAGGATAAAAAAAATGGGGTTCAAAGACCGCGGATGGTCAATATAGGACGTTCAAATAATGACCAACTGTCGACCCCCCCCCATTTCCCTTCCGGTATTTGACATTGACAAGGCATTGCCAATGTCTTTGGTAAGCTACCCTGTTGATTTTACAGGGTTAAGTAGCCCTATGATCATTTGCATGCGTAGCCTACTTTAAGTTTATTCTATAGCAACTATAGCCTCAAATTCTGCTCGTTTTCAATGAATTAATCGTGTGAGATCATTCACCACCTATGCACCTTTAAATGAGTGTTATTGCTATTTAAGGTCCCCGTGTAGGCCCTATAGACGGTAGCCCGATATTTAAAATCTCCCAATAGGCCTAAGCAGTGGTGTAGTGGGGCGGGAAGAACGCCGTTCCCGCACTTTTTTCCAGGGAGGGAACGCGATCCCTCACTATTTTGCAGCATTTCTGTACAGGCAGTGCAATTTTTCAGCCGGAGCGATCCGGAACGGCGTTCCGGTACCTTTTTTCAGCCAATAAAAAATAATTTATTTAATTTCAATTTTAAATAAAATAATTATATAAAATTATTTAGATACCCTAATTTAATGTAAGTGTTTTCAGTGTTTGTTGATACTGATATGTAGGCCTATGAAACAGAAATATTAGCATAAAATATGCCTCTGTGACCGTTCTGAATTTGTTGAGTTCCGGAACCTTTTTCTAGAAAAAAAGCACTGTGTACAGGTATGGAAACTGTTTGAATACTTGAATACAATATGTTGCAAATAACAAATTCCTATGTATAAATTTACATAATTACATTTATTAATTTTTTTAATTTTAGATAATTTAGATTTTTTTTTACATTCAACAGTTTAAAAAATAGCAGCGCTCACATTATGCAAAATTCTTGCAAGATGCACTTTTTGCTACAGTTGCTACTTCAATTTCCAGGCGTTCCCCCACTTCATTTTTTAGGACTACACCACTGCAGGGCCTAAGCCAGCATCGGAAGGCGAACCGAGATTCGCACGATCTCTAATACAGAGTCGCATCCCGCATGGGACGTAGCCTACGCTTTAATCCAGGGATGTTGCAATATTTTCCGGCAAGTGGCGGGCCAACCTGCATGGGGTTACCGAAAGCGCCTGAGGAGTGAGGAAAACGTGGGTTGGGTCTGGGAGGGGCTTCGGGATTACAAAACTAAATGTTATAGGCTATGGTGCATTTTTTACATACAAGCAGTCAAATATTAGGCGTAGAAAATCTTAATTTTGATCTTCATTAGTCTATCAGTCACGGACATCACAGTAGGCCTAGTATTTAGGGAATTAGGCCCCGCGGACAAGAAAAACATCATCGGCGAGCCAGAAAAAGGCTCGCGTTTTTGACATGTCTGCTCTATCCAGTGTAGCTAAGGCCAGTGGCGGCGCCAGAATTTCAGGTTACCCAATTCCTTCCCTTTCTCCCCTCCTCTCTGGCATTGGCAGTGATTTCCCACTTTTGTTTGGGATGAGCCGCCGATAGGGGGGGGGGGCTTCAGCCCACCCTAGCCCCATGCTGGCGCCGCCACTGAATTGGGCCAGTGATTGCTCGAACTAGACGGCTCTCTCTTTAAAAGGCAAATGATTATCAAATCTGAGTTACGCTTCTTCTGCTACACAAGGATGAAAGATGAAACAAACGCTAAAGTGTTGGAATTACGTCTTTTAATATGCATTTAGCTTTAGATCTGAAGATGGGAATATTATGTGAAAAGTTTCATCTGTGGCTTTGGTAGATTATAACCTAAATAAAACCTACTTCGCTGCGTGTTTTTTAGCGTAGCCTACAACTCATGCGACGTCAGCTTGTCTGCAAGATACTACAGGGTGTTAGTTGGACAACATTCTGCTTATTATCCTGAACTCGGCGTTAATTCTCTTCCGTTTAACATTTACGTCGTTGGCAATATTTACAAACATTTTTGCAGTAGACCTATAATTTTTGCTCTGGATAATTATTGCTTTCGTTAAACTGTATCAGATGTTCTGTTGCATCATAGGCTTATGATTGTTTCAGCCTTCGGGCCTAACAAAATCCTTCTACTGAAACGCCCACGCTCAACTTCTAAACTGAGAAACCCCCGTTGGGTAATATGAAACCCTAACATCACATTCGTCGCCTCAGTTGCATTAATGATACATCCGCTTTCAGTTCACTTATCTCTCTCATCCTCCTCCTCCTCTCTTCCTTCCTCTCTTCTTCTTCCTATTCTCCCTATTCTCTGCCCACATGACAGTTTCCTCTATTTGCTCTGGTTCCCTGAAATACGCATGCATACATGAATGTATATATAATTAGATTTGTATGTATGTAGGCCTATGTATGTATGTTTGCATATATGTAGGCATGCATTATGTATGTATGTATTATGTATCCATGTATTATGTAGGCTTGTATTATGTAGGCTTATGTATGTAGTAATGCATGTATTCATGTACGTATGCATGTAGTTGTTTATGTATGTTTGTATGCATGTATTATGTAGCCTATATGCATGTATGTATGCATGCATGTATGTATGTATGTATGTATGTATGTATGTATGTATGTGTGTATGTATGCATGTGTGTATGTATGTATGTATGTATGTATGTATGTATGTATGTATGTATGTATGTATGTATGTATGTATGTATGTATGTATGTATGTATGTATGTATGTATGTATGTATGTAGACCTATGTGTGTAAGCGTGCATTTAAACCGATGTGTCAGTTGACTTTTATAATAGCGCTTCATCAAGCACGCTGCACGCCTGAGTAGCCTATCTGACAATACAATCAATGCAGCCTTTCAGTTAGCCAAAGAAAATCGCCTGGTTACATGCCACTGCGGTTGTGCTACACTACCAGACAAAGTATGTTTGACTACATAAGTGTCTATGTGCCGTTGCAAACAGTCTTGCCAACTGATGTGTGTACCCGCGTATAAGTCAGTATCATCGATTTTCTTATTACGGAAGTAGCCTACATTGTTTTCTGTGAATTGATTTCAACTCCCACGCTCCCTTTCATTTTTTGCAGCTGTTTAATAGGTTAACAGTATGATCCATGGTGAGGCAAGAGTAACTAGGCCTAAGTGAAAGTTTATCTAGGTTCGAAATCATTAATAATTATGATTTAAAATCCTACGCGCCCATTCATGTTCTGTAGAGCGGCCTACTTACGGACCTTAGCCAGTTAAACGTATGATCACGAGGTAGCATTTAACTGAACGTTCATCTAACTCGCACTTTCAAAACGAATTAGCAGTTCAAGGACAGTTGGGCCTTGGCCTACTAACGGATACGAAGCTAACTATTGGTTAATAAACTATATCGCTAAGGGACTGCTAAGAATCTTAGTTTCTGACAATGGCGGCACTACACAGGGCAAGTGCTCTGGTAAAAAGCCTTTGCCATGGTCGTTGCCCTGCCAAGAATCAAGTCGCCCCCGCACTGGTTAGCACTGGTTAATTGTACGACTGCCTTGGCTATGCCCAGGCTACAAAAAAGTCTGACGCCGCCTCTGGTTGCTGAGTTGTTTATATTGAAATGAATTTATGATGTTGTAACTTATAACATTAGCGTGGGTGGGCAGCCGACCAGTGACATCCATTAGCGATAACTGAAAATATTCTGAAAACTGAACGGAAACATGGAACTTATAGAATCGGGACTAAAAATAGAAATGAAGTAATTTACTTACTGACTTAAATTAGCGGTAAGTCTTACTGGCGTCGTAGAGTGAAGGTTACTTACAGGTTAGGCGTCGTAAGGGTAGCGGTTAGGGTCAGGGTTAGGGTTAGTGTCATCATTAGAACTTAATAGTAGCGTCCGACGTCGCGTGCAGCATGCCCAAAGATCACTAATAGTAGATTTCGTTTATTAAGAAACTAAGTTGACATACTCAAGCTTTTGTTGAGAGAAGACTCTTTGTGGCTGTAATATGCCAACAGGATGAACAGTTCTCTGGAAATGAGTTATGTTGAAATTAAATACTGCACGTTAAACTGTGGATCCAATACTAGTGTACTAGTGTAACTACGTTGATAGACCTTCAACTGGGATACGTTGATTGAACTTAAATTAAAACTATAAGCTAATGCCTAGAACTATAATCAGTTTGAGAACTTAAATCTGAAATTATTTAACATCCCGAAGTTGAACTTGTCTGATATAGAACCCTAGTTGATGAAATTGTGGTAATCTTTTTGGGGCAGTTCATATTCATAAGGCCTAGGGCGCAGAGCATTATGGAAGTAAAATACTGGTCGGAGGAAAGAGGCCTCTGAGCACATGTTGAGTTCCGGTTGACCGCTAGGGCAGGAGGTTTCTAAGGATCATTCGGTCTAAATTAGGGTGCTTAGAATCGAGGGAGCGTAGCCGAATCGTGCAGGCCCAAAGATAGGTCTAATATGTAATTCTTCAGCCCACGATACTATAAGTTTGCCTGTGGGTGATTTTTATCAGTGATTAGGCAACGTGTTTTCTGTTTTTATCTTATTTTATTTTTACTATAGGCCTAATATATAGCCTACTCTGCGTTAGCATTTAACAGTTTTAACTGAGCGTTCTTCTTCAAAACAAATTAGCAATACCAGGACAGTAGGCCTACTATCGGATACGAAACTAACTATTGGTTACTAAACTATCGCTCAGGGACTGATAAGAATCTTAGTTTCTGTTTCTTTATATATTGAAACGACTTGAAATTCCACGCGACATTTCAGATGCTGCAGATATTTATGGATATTAGTAGGCTACCCGGTAACGGATGATGCTGAGGCAATATTAACTTATTAAGGAAAACGAATTAACGATAATTGGAAAAAATTAGGCTAACGGATAGGCCTATGAAACTAATTATTATGAAATTAAACGCAAACTAAGAAGAATCTAAGTTTCTGTTGTTACCGCTTCAACATTGCGCTCATTATAGGCCTACGACGGAAATTATTTAAGTTGCCATATAAATTTTAATTTGTGACCTTGTAATTTATCCGACCAGTGACAGCGTGGTTGTTTTGATCAGTGATTAGATAAGGTGTTTTCCGTTTTTATTTTTTAATTGTAGGCTGGTCTACTATGCTACATTCTGCTTGAGCCTGTTTGGAATATTTGTCTTGCCGAGTAGGCCTATGAATTGTAAAATTGGCGTGGGCGTCTAATTAGGCCTAACAAAGTTATTTCAGTAAATTAAAATTCCTAGTTTGTTTTCTATCGTTATCCATTGTTGTTTTAAAGGCTTTTCGCTTCTTTTCTCTGCAGCATTATTGTGGTTAAAGTGGTTTTGGTGAGCAGTGGGAACGCTGAAAAAGAGTTTTATTGGAGAGCATGTGTTATCAGGGTTCCATTGCATGGTGAGCAGTGGGAACGCAAGCAAACAATTTTGAGAGCAGTAGGAACGCCGTTCCCACAGTTCCCACACCACTTTAAACCCTGTATGTTAATCTTTCATCATCTGCTGGAATAGACGAGAGTTTCGCAAACTATGGCAATTTAATGGCGAGGTCCGAATCCAAATATCCGATCTGGTCGTAAATAACAAATTTGTAAGTTCTGCATATGTTAGATGTTGTCGGCCTGTAGGCCTATAATTCCCCAGCAGCGCATGCCAGATTTCGGAGAAACGCGTGGGTTAGAGTTGGAATTTACCGGTTAGGCCTAGGCCTATACATCAAGAAAATTGAGAATTTAGAACTCTGTTGAGATTAATCAACCGTATAAGGACTGGAATGCAGAGGACAGGAAAGTCCTCCGCTTGCAGTCTCCTCTGCTAATAGGCGTCGGAGGCGGGTGGGGGTGAGAGGGGAACTTGCCCCTCCCCACATTTTGGGAGTTCCTGTTTTTCGGGAAAGTAGGCGCCGGGAAAATGCTGAACAATCTATTAGAAGTTTAACACTAAGTAGCACACCGCGTGGGGCGCGGTGGTGTAGGGGTATGTTCGGTGCCTTGCAGCTGGAGGGTTGCGGGTTCGAATCCACCTCAAGCTGCCTCGTAGGGACCCTGGGCAAGTCCTTCACTCGCAATTGCTCATGCGCTTCGGCGTGAAACTCCGAATCAGTGTCCGCGCTGTAGTCGGGAGCGCCTCTGAGTAGAAATCTTGAAGGGGCGCTATAACAAGTAGTTCATACATAGGCCACATACATACCGCGAGGTCTCCCAGCTCCAACTTGCCAGAATCGAAACAGTTGCTGCTAGCTCGCAAACCACCATAACATGTAGGCCTACAGCTTTATTCATTGATGTAGGTTATTGAGGCTTTTATTAGACGCCAGAGGTGCAAAAAAAACAAGTTTTCAAGATGAAAATTGGCTTTTTCGTTTTTAGTTTAGGCCTATTTGGTTTTTTTGTTGTTTCTATTTTTGTTTTTAAGATTTTCCGATTTCGGATCATAAACATTATAAAAATGGCATGAATAAGAACTCCAACACAGTTTTATTCAGTTGCGATTTCCGACTGATAAGCACAAAATTATCGATATTAGTTAATTTAATCAAAATTAAAGTCATAGTTCAGGGTTTCGGGCTTTAATTGTCTGAAGACTGAAAATTTGAAACCGTTTATATTGATCAGATGTATCTGCTTCAATCTCAGACTTTTCAGGTTCATCACTTGCCTTTGCCTCTGCTGCTTTTCACTCAGGACAACCATGAGGACGTGAATATGCGCTACAAATCAATCAATCAATCAAAACTCTTTTACTGAAGCCGTATCAAATCAAATCAAATCACATTTCAACATAAAATATCAGGATTGGCCGCAAGAGGAGTCCCAAAAGGGATCAAGATCCCGCTAACTAGGGACACCTAGAACAACATTTCAGAAATCTGAATTAGTGACAGCTAAAGCATTGACAAACAGTGCAACATCAAGTTTCGTACAGCAATGCAAACAGTATAGTACATAGTACACAGTAAATGATTAACTCGATTCATAACACTATGAGAAAAAAAAACGAAAACCTTAACTAACAGTGATAAAGAATATCCGGAATATCAACTAACAGCCTATGTTCACCTATGTTCGCCCTGGATTTTGAATTTGTGAATGAACCCAGTAGTAGTGGCTCAGTTGATTAAATTTAACTATTTTGTAAACGCTTCTATAGCGATTGCGACCCAGTTTGACCAGCGCAAACTCGCAAACTTAGTAGTCGTAGGCCTAATAATCTTGTAGTCAAATGTCTGTAAAGATCATAAGCAAATGCAATTGTGGGAATGCTGTTATTTCAAGTACGAATCAGTCACAAATAAAAATTCGTCAGCGTTGTTGGTGTTAATGAGGGGAAGTTATGTGTTTCTACCGGCTCACAGGCGGTAAAAACACAACTAATTAATCTACTCAATCATCTCAAGTATGATGTATCGCACCCACCTACATACAAAGAAGTCTGCGCTGCAGAGTGATAGGCCTATAAAAATTATGAAGAGGTGTAGAAGGGAACTCGTTAAGATAACCAAAACCTATGAGATTGTAGTAGACTATGCAGTAAAATTAATAGACTCAATAATTGTGCCAATGGCTGTTTTTTCAACGTGTTTGGTGATTTACGTCTCTCTTTCTTTCAACTCTAGGTGTCATTAGTCTATAAATATTTCTGGTATGTATTTAATAAAAGTACTTCAAATGGTCGCGCTGCTGATGCAATATTTCATACTACGAAACTGATGGATAATACATTTTAAGAGATTGAGTGTTGTTACAGCTTATACAATTATCGTAGCCTAAGGGTAATTTATTCTTTTATTTTCAAAGTGAAAGCAGATAATTAAAAAAAAAGAACCAATAGTAAAAACAAAGTTTTTACTATATCCATCTAGTATCCTATAATCCGTCATATTAAGCAGTTACCTCTACAAATATATAGCATTTTACAACATAGCGTCCGTGTAATCAGGCACCGCACCCGTTATTGTTGGAGCCAATCACAACGCTGGCCAATCACAACGGTGCGTTTCGGAAAAGGGGATTCCCCGATTCGAAAAGTTTAGTCCCCGATTCTATAAGCTAGCCTTTTTTGGGGAGCTGATATTTTGATAGAATGAAGTGTGTGCGAGGGCGAGTCTACCTGCCAAGTTTCACGACGATTGAATGATTGTAAGTGATCGAACTAGTCGTCGCAAGATTTGACAATTTAGCCTGTGGCTCAAGCAAGCAAGTCAAGCAAGCAAGCAAATCAAGCAAGATTCCCGCAAGTTAAACTAGATGGATAATAAAAAGAACCAATAGTAAAAACAAAGTTTTTTACTATATCCATCTAGTATCCTATAATCCGTCATATTAAGCAGTTACCTCTACAAATATATAGCATTTTACAACATAGCGTCCGTGTAATCAGGCACCGCACCCGTTATTGTTGGAGCCAATCACAACGCTGGCCAATCACAACGGTGCGTTTCGGAAAAGGGGATTCCCCGATTCGAAAAGTTTAGTCCCCGATTCTATAAGCTAGCCTTTTTTGGGGAGCTGATGTTTTGATAGAATGAAGTGTGTGCGAGGGCGAGTCTATCTGCCAAGTTTCACGACGATTGAATGATTGTAAGTGATCGAACTAGTCGTCGCAAGATTTGACAATTTAGCCTGTGACTCAAGCAAGCAAGTAATCAAGCAATCAAGCAAGATTCCCGCAAGTTAATCTAGATGGATAATAAAAAGAACCAATAGTAAAAACAAAGTTTTTACTATATCCATCTAGTATCCTATAATCCGTCATATTAAGCAGTTACCTCTACAAATATATAGCATTTTACAACATAGCGTCCGCTTAATCAAGCACCGCACCCGTTTCTGTTGCAGCCAATCACAACGCTGGCCAATGACAGCGCTCCGTATCGGAAAAGGGGATTTCCCGATTCGAAAAGTTTAGTCCCCGATTCTATAAGCTAGCCTTTTTTGGGGGAGCTGATGTTTTGATAGAATGAAGTGTGTGCGAGGGCGAGTCTATCTGCCAAGTTTCACGACGATTGAATGATTGTAAGTGATCGAACTAGTCGTCGCAAGATTTGACAATTTAGCCTGTGGCTCAAGCAAGCAATCAAGTAATCAAGCAATCAAGCAAGATTCCCGCAAGTTAATCTAGATGGATAATAAAAAGAACCAATAGTAAAAACAAAGTTTTTTACTATATCCATCTAGTATCCTATAATCCGTCATATTAAGCAGTTACCTCTACAAATATATAGCATTTTACAACATAGCGTCCGCTTAATCAAGCACCGCACCCGTTTCTGTTGCAGCCAATCACAACGCTGGCCAATGACAGCGCTCCGTATCGGAAAAGGGGATTTCCCGATTCGAAAAGTTTAGTCCCCGATTCTATAAGCTAGCCTTTTTGGGGAGCTGATGTTTTGATAGAATGAAGTGTGTGCGAGGGCGAGTCTACCTGCCAAGTTTCACGACGATTGAATGATTGTAAGTGATCGAACTAGTCGTCGCAAGATTTGACAATTTAGCCTGTGGCTCAAGCAAGCAAGTAATCAAGCAATCAAGCAAGATTCCCGCAAGTTAATCTAGATGGATAATAAAAAGAACCAATAGTAAAAACAAAGTTTTTTACTATATCCATCTAGTATCCTATAATCCGTCATATTAAGCAGTTACCTCTACAAATATATAGCATTTTACAACATAGCGTCCGCTTAATCAAGCACCGCACCCGTTTCTGTTGCAGCCAATCACAACGCTGGCCAATGACAGCGCTCCGTATCGGAAAAGGGGATTCCCCGATTCGAAAAGTTTAGTCCCCGATTCTATAAGCTAGCCTTTTTTGGGGGAGCTGATGTTTTGATAGAATGAAGTGTGTGCGAGGGCGAGTCTACCTGCCAAGTTTCACGACGATTGAATGATTGTAAGTGATCGAACTAGTCGTCGCAAGATTTGACAATTTAGCCTGTGGCTCAAGCAAGCAAGTAATCAAGCAATCAAGCAAGATTCCCGCAAGTTAATCTAGATGGATAAAAAAGAACCAATAGTAAAAACAAAGTTTTTTACTATATCCATCTAGTATCCTATAACGTGTACTCTGAAAATAGTCCGCGTTCATTTTACAACATAGCACGCTTAACGAGGCAGCGCACCCATTATTGTTGCAGCCAATCACAACGCTGGCCAATCACAACGGTGCGTATCGGAAAAGGGGATTCCCCGATTCGAAAAGTTTAGTCCCCGATTCTATAAGCTAGCCTCTTTTTGGGGAGCTGAAATTTTGATAGAATGAAGTGTGTGCGCGGGCGAGTCTGTCTGCCAAGTTTCACGACGATTGAATGATTGTAAGTGATCGAACTAGTCGTCGCAAGATTTGACTATTTAGCCTGTGGCTCAAGCAAGCAATCAATCAATCAAGCAAGATTCCCGCAAGTTAAACTAGATGGATAAAAAGGGTAGCTGCTCACTCTGAAATAGCTACCCCTCATCATCAGAACTGATAACTTTTAAGCGTCAAGGTAACGTCTATTTCTAAAGCTGAATGCGCCATTTCTTCCAAGCCTTTCGAAGCACTAAGCAAACAATTGTGTAGGCCTAACGCGTCTTAATATGCACAGCTGTTGCGACTGTAAGCAATTTCACGTAGCCTTACTGTAACTATTAATAGTAACTAAAATAAAAGGCCAGTAACTATAACTATAACTATAACGAAAAAAATAATACTAACTGTAATTATAACTAAAATACAATTTGTAATTAGAATTGCTCTGCTGCCCAGCCGCGGCTGAAAGAACGGTTTTTAGAGACGAGTAGGCCTAGAGCTAAAAGGCCGAGGAATTTGTCCTTGTTAGCAAAAGTTAAAAGGCGGTTCCAAATGGCCGGGAAAACGACTGAGAAAGCCTCGTTTTGCATGGTAGAGGTACGTGCAAAGGGGACAGGCAAGTCGCCATGAAGGTAGAACGTAGAGATCGGCGGCCACTGCAGGCCGAAGCAGGACATGACGATGACGATGATGTTGATGTGATGATGATGATGATGATGATGATGATGATGATGTTGATGATGATGATGATGACGACGACGACGATGATGATGATGATGATATACATATTCAATTAAATTTCAATTCAATTTATTGATACCAGTTCACAGATGCAGATACAAGCTTAGTGTTGAATAATAATCACATTATCAATTAATCAAAAGATTATAGCAACACATTGAGCTTGCCAAAGGATTAATCAGTTTGACACGGACCTAATTTAGTTTATAAGTGACTGGTTAATAAACTATGTAATATAGGAGATAGCTTGTTACAAAAATTAACAGAGAAATAAACCGGGGTGATAGTGAATGTATTTTCATTTAGAACAGTTGTATAGAACGGCAGATAGGAACCTCTTTACTGCTGCCTTGGCGGACCCCGGCCATGTTCTGAACCCGCTCCTCCCTCCTGTAAAGACACTCCCCTATTCCCTGCGTCCAAGACCACATGACCGAATTGTCTTAGGGCTGACAACTTAATGAGAAAAAGGTTTCAACAAGAATGCTTTATAATGTGTAATTTCATGTAAACCAAAGTGCGGTTATGCAGTTGGATAAATAAAGAATATACTTACTTACTTACTTACTTACAATCTGTCAGCACGACTTAGACTTTTAAAGTAACACTATATCTTTTGTACATTTTCTGGTATTCGATGTTTTTTTTCTAGTAAGGAGGCCATATTTCTCAGTTTCTCTTTGAGTTCCTGAAACGCAACATATAATAATTTGTCGATAGCTGATACGGCAACATATAGCCAGTGATGTGGTCTCGAGACCGCGGTCTTGGTCTGGAGACCGTCTCGAGACCGAAAAAATGTGGTCTTGGTCTCGGTCTCGAATGTGCCGGTCTTGGTCTCGGTCTTGGTCTTTAAAGGTGCGGTCTTGGTCTTGGTCTTGGTCTTGGGCGTCTGGTCTCGGTCATTCGCCTTTGGTCTTGGTCTTGAGCCTTTGGTTTGGCCTTTTGGTGGGAACTAGAGTGGATTATTTGTTAAATGTTGTCGATAGTTTCGGTTATTCAGGGACTTCTGAGATAGCTTCGAATTCATGCGACGATCCGCCTATATAGGACAAAGCGAGAGAGGACTGCGTTGTTCGCTTTTTATCAGAAGCGACAAGAAAACGTTGAGGAACAGTTAACCATGACCTCTGGTGCTTTAGTGAGTAGTTAAGCTTACACTGATGCAGTTTCTCGAGGCAAAATCAGTAGCTGGGTAAACGATGCAGATCAGGTATTTGGCGGGGAAAGCTCTACTGGCAAAGTTTTTGTATTCCGCAACACCTGCACCTATATATAGGCCTACTGAGCTTCTTTAGCTACAGTGTGCTCTTCATGAGACCTGGAAGACTGGGGACAAAAAGTACATAACTAAAATATAATAAGCATCTGATCTGAATAATGGGAATATGTAACACTACAAGTTTATGGTCTTGAGGCTTAGATCTTGGTCCTGGATGATGCGGTCTTGGTCTCGGTCTTGGACCACGCGGTCTTGGTCTCGGTCTTGGTCTTGACCAATCGGTCTTGGTCTCGGTCTTGGTCTTGGACCACGCGGTCTTGGTCTCGGTCTTGGTCTTGGACCCCGCGGTCTTGGTCTCGGTCTTGGTCTTGGAATTTTGGTCTCGTGCACAACACTGCATATAGCCTACAGGGTCTGAGATCCTGAGATCAAATTCCGAGAATTGCTTGCAGCTTCGCCGAAGCACTGTTTGAAAATGATTCATAATCTAACTCAGGATAATTTCACAGCAAGCAAGCGAGTATTTCAGAAAATATTAATGGGCCCAATACAAGTGAAAGTCGTAAAGTGAATCGCTCTCGTTTTCTATCGGCCTATCTAGGCTTACGGTTACCAAACTGATCACGCGCCTACATGCCAATCGTAAATACTTTCCGTGGGACGAAGAAGCCAATTTACCTCATACAAACACACCCTGTTGGGATGTAATCCTAATGGGTTACGCAAATTAGACTAATTTCGCATAGATCTATATTGAAACGCCCTAATGCGTATGCGTTTCAAAAAAATGTAGAAGAAATCAAGCCAAATGCATTTATACATACATGATATTAGACTAACACTTTTCTGAAATAAATCCAATGATGGTGGTCATGATTATGATGATGATGACGACGATGGTGATAATAGTAGGCTAATTATGACTATTACGGTAATAGGTGTTGAGGCTGTCGTTTGATGTTCCGGAAGTATTATTATTTCTATGTTGAAAGTGTGACGAGAGTTTTGTGACAGTTTGTGACAGGGGAGGGGGTAAAATGGAGGACGGACTTTATGGACGGCCCCTATGATGATGGACGGATGGTGAGTAGGCTAATTATGGAGTTGAGGCTATCGTTTGATGGCATTGAGGAGGACCAGGAGGAAGAGGTGGAACAAGAGGGCGGAGAGAGGAGGAGAGGAGGAGGAGGAAGAGGGGAACAAGAAGAGAAGAACAAGAGGAACAAGAAGAACAAGAAAAAGAAAAAGAAAAAAACAGAAAAAAAGAAACAGAAGAAGAAACAGAAGGAGACAAGATGAAGAAGCAAATTAAGAAGAAAAGGAAGCAGAAATAACGTTAACTGCTATTTCTTGAAAGCAGAAATACAGTTTACTTAACTGTCATTTCTGATTTTCTAGAAATAACGTCATAGTTTCTGCCATCCTGCGAAATCATTCCAACCACGCTCGACATCGCAATGATAAGAATCAGGTGACACCTTTGGAGACTGGCCACGACCTAGCGCTGCCTCGAATCAGAGGGTTTGTACAGAGATCGACGTTTCTGAAACATTCGTAGGCTACAAGGAAGAGAACCAACTACATTTGTGAACAGCGGATTGGAGATCGATCTTTCTGCAAAATTCGTACAAGGAAGAGAACCCCTACATTTATGAACACCTCATTGGAGATCGATCTTTCTGCAAAATTCGTATAAGGAAGAGAACTTCCTATTCATTTGTGAACACTTCATTGGAGATCGATCTTTCTGCAAAATTCGTACAAGGAAGAGAACCCCCTACATTTATGAACACCTCATTGGAGATCGATCTTTCTGCAAAATTGTACAAGGAAAAGAACTTCCTATTCATTGG